>BQNB010030356.1:1932-54940 GCA_026074375.1 Tanacetum coccineum
ACCGAAAAACGTACTATTAACTATTAAACTACAAGCTATAATAAACAGTAAAATACACGGGGTGACCGAGTCTTTTTCTAATATATAACATAACCTAACCTAGAGACTCAATTCTAAAGAAGGGGTATGAGAAAGAAGACCCTCGACAAAACATACAAGTATGGATTAGGGACTTATGTGGCTCTCTTACGGAGATGTGTGTTATTCAATAGATGATAGAAGAGAATATTAAGAGCACAAAAGGTGTTAGACTTAGAGGATTAGAGGAGAGAAAAGAGAGGAAAAAATATTTTCTAGAGGAGAGGAATGCAGAGGCCAAGGATGGGTATTTATAGGCTAAGAGTCCTAAATTGTTAAAAACAATTCGAGTCTAGCGCGCTGCCCACACGTCAGCGCGTGGCCAACATGCCAGAATTCCAAAGTTATTTTCTTTGGGGCTTTGGCGTTTTAAATACCCGCACTTGTTAAACCCCCAATTGTACTTCATGCTATGACATTTCAAATCATTCTTATACTCAAGGTCAACCAACTCAAATAGTTATTTGATAAAATGTTTGTGAAGTATTAAAAGCGTTTTGCATATCTGATAATGTAAAGAGAGAAAATAATTATCAGAAAGGGGTATTTTGGGTATTCCTCAAAGTGTAACTAGCTTAGTTAGGATCCAACTAAAGATTTGAAATAGATAGTTAGGGTATAAAAGAATATTCTTAGAATATTCTTTGCTTAGAGATAAAGAAGAGAAGAATATGAAATTTAAATTTCAAATTGAATTAACCACACGTTGGATAAGAAAGAATAGGTTGTGTGTAACATCCGTGATTTAATCAGGTTAGTGATACCTTTAGAAATGGCTAAGAGTTCATTTTGTGTGATTCTTGTGTGCAATGTGTAATTTATGTGTGCTAAGTGGTTTGAATAGGTGCATGATATCATTTTGAGGTGTATGATCATCTAATTTTGAGTGCATTTGTGTTTGGTGATGAGTATTCCATTTGTTTACTTATAGTGATAATGGAAAGGAAAGGCGTATTGCATGTAATGCTATGTAAATAGTTAGATGAGTTTGTGTTAAGCGGTTTTGGGAAATGTATCATGTTAGAAATAAGTGAAGTGAGTGAAATTTGGATATTTATGGTAGACTGAATATAGAAAGTAAAATGAAAAATGAAAAGTTATTTTTAGAAAGTTTAGTAAGTAGCGTTTATGTAAAAGGTTTACCCAAATTAGCTTAGTTTTTATGAGAACTTAAGATAATAAATATAATTAGTAAATTAATAATTAAATAAATAAATAAATAAATAATATAAATACAGGGGTGTTCGACCGGATATAGGGGAAAAGAAAAAATAAGGAAACAATTTGATTGCAATTAGGATTCTATTAGTATAAATACAAATTTAATAAAACCCTAAATTACTTTTTCTCTCCCTCTCCCTTTGTGATCGATCGAACCCTCAAGAAGAAGAAAAAAGATTTCCATCCCTATTAGAACAAGAATTTATCCAAGGTTTTGCTAGGGTTTGTGTTAGGAGCTAGTAATCAAGAGGTATGTATCCTTAACCTAGTTTAATTTTTTGCATTCAATGTGACATGTAATGTGATGGAAATCTTAGCGGTTTATTAAAATTAAGTAAGTATATAGAAGTTTTATGATCTAATTTGTGTTTTAGGGATAATTTAGAAGATGATTATGCAAACACGGTGCGTTTTCGTTTTGGTTAGATCTTGTTTTAGTGTTTTGCAGAATTAGTGGGTTGTGTTAATAGATATGATATCTCCTTTTTGGTAAAGATTTTTTGGGTGTTTCTAGTGTCTTAACAGTAGCAATCGATATCTTTTTTTCAAAAAATACTTGCCTAATGTCGGTTTGAGTCGGAAAGTCTTTACAAATAGTGTTTACACTTTAAGTTTGTAATTTATAAAATTGTAACTGTGGCTGTGGTATGTCTGGGGGTGTATCTGTTTTTTGGTTGTGAGAACTTTACCAACTGGTTTTGTGATATGGATAGTTTTGTTGTTTGGTGGTTGGTTGTTTTTTTAGGTTTATTGTATTACCTTGATGGGTTGTTGGGCGTTGCTCGTTGCAGATTCTTACTTTGCTTGTTCTGCGGCTTTGGTTTGAATTTGTGATAGACTTAACTTTGTGGGCATGGTGGTTTGCGGGAATCTGTAAAACAGTAGTATTTTTCCTCCAGATCTCACGCTTTATATCTATCTCAATTAGTTAACCTGTTATAATTAATGATGAGTCTTGATTCTTACCTTCGTCCCCACAAGAGTAATCCTCACAAATCTACATTACACTCAAAACTCAAAAATATGAAAAGACGAAAAGAGTTAAACTCAGAGTAACCAACAGTTTCATAACATGATGAACTAAAAAAATCACTTCAAGTTTCAGTCTATTCAGAGTCAAGACTCCATAACACAGCTGTAACACAACCCCCCCTATCCCACCTCCACCCCACCCGTTACCTGCCCTGACCCACCCCCCCCCCGATAACACAACCGCTCCCGCCACACCACCCGCCCCACTCCACACCCCCCCCCCCCACACCCTCCCCCCCAATCCCCCGTCCCCCTTCGCACACCCCCCCCCCCCCCCCCCCCCCCTGCGCAGAGGCAGGGCCCTATGGGAGTTTTTTCCTTGGCGTTCCAACTTCATCCCTCTATCGTTTTTATTATTATGTCAATTACTCTTAGGTATGTATGTTAAGTTAACTTTCGGATTAAATGATTCAGACATATGTGCCTGTGCGCTTACATGAATTTGTCTATCTTTTACCTTTACACTATTATTTTGTAAGTACATGCTACTGCTGTGTAATAATGTATTTGGTTGTGTGTTTTATATATTGTTGCTATGGATGATTGTATGTTAGGAGTGCTTTCTTTTTCCGTGCGGGTTGTGTGAAAATTGGTGAGGAGTGCCTGATTGGAGTAGAAAGTGTGCTGGTGAGTGTTATAGTGTATTTGTTGGTCTTTAGTGATGTGGTGCTTTAGTTTGCCTTTTAACAGACCGGTTTTTGTAGTATGTTTATGCCATAATTACGGTATACTATGGTTGATCATTTTGTTTCATGATTTTGTGTTGATTTATGTATCGTTTTATGGTGGCACTTTTGTTCCAACGTAATTTAGTTTGTCTTGTTGATTCCATGGACCTAGATGCTTTTGGATGCGTACTATTAAGTTTCTTCGTGAACTGTGGTATGCTAATTTGGTGGTATCAAACTGATTACATCCCCACCTTCATCATTCTTTTCTCCCCCCCCCTGTATTTTTGTCCTTTGATTGCCTAAGGTAAGCATGACGACAGGGTTAACCCTGATAGCGGAAATTAGTCCCCAGCTATTAATCCGTTATTGTTGGCATAAGATTTCTGAGTTGGCTAATTTTGGCGTGAAGCGTGGGTGTCACCCGTACAAAGCGATTGCTGTGGATGTGTTGGAGGGCGTTTTAACTGGTAATCTTGTTTATTATATGTTGAAGCGGAGAAATCGCTAAATCGCACTGTTAAGTAGTCATGAGGTAGATTTATCCTGAGCTGGAAACTTGTGTGGAGTATTTCTTTTTTGCCTGCCTTTCTGGGAGTCGGGGGTTTTGGAGTGTCGGTCTAGGTGTTTGGGTATAGGTGTCTTGCATATGTGGGCTGGGGCGTCAAAAAGCACACAAACATAAATAACGAGTCAACGTAACGTTTATATCCTGGTTGAAAAATGGTTGTTTTATTTTTGATTGGATACTTCGATATATGATCAAACTACTTCATACATTGTCCCTCACACCTGCAGACAAACATTCCCTCTCTCAACGACACCATCTACATTTCCCCACACTACTTCACCCACTCACCCCACCACACCACTCGACACCCCACCTCAGAGTCTCCCCACCCCACCCCACCACGCTCTAATCCCGCCCCCCAGTTCAACTTACACCCCCCCCCGCCCCTGGATGGTTGTTTGTTAGTAGTGGGTTTTTTTGGGTGGGATAGTATTTTTTTGAGTTAAATCTTCTCGGTTATGTCGTTGTTGTTGTGCCGTTTTGAGTATAGCTGATATAAATGTTTAAACCAGTTATTAGTTATAAGAAATTTGAGAATTAAAAAAAAATAGATATATAATTAACCTAGTATAATCAAATGATTTAATATTATTCAAAAGAGAGTATTAGTCTATTAATTTCATAATCCATGGTACGTAAAGATTAAATATAAAATTATATAGCATACATGGTTATATATGAATAATACTCTGTTTACTAAGTCACAATAATATATTAAAAGAAGTATCTGATTTAATTAATTAAATCGTAATAAGTAAGTATACAAGTCTGAATGTCAGTCATGGTTTGGGAGGATATAAAAACATCTACTTAAAATTGGAATTAAGGTTAGCCAATCAACATTGGTTAAGTTCAATATGTATATAAAGAAACCCTAGAATATTAGCCTCTGGTTGTGTGTCTAAGTATGGTAATGAGGGCCATACATTTTAGTGTGCAATAAGATCCGAATTGGGACACTTTTGAAATTTAATTTTATTTGGGATAGTTACACATGTAATGAGTACTTGGGAATCACAAGGTAGTTAGTAAACTCATAAATGAACTTAGTTTATTTTTGGTATAATTTATGAAGGTCAGCAAGTAAGGTTTTTAAGTTAGTAAATATACACTAAAATTCTGCAATTTTGGAATAAATTGTAGTTAACTAGTGTAATGTGTTAATAAGGTGGTTAAGGTTGGGCATGGTGTCGGGGTGACCCATGATGGTTAATCAAACCCTTAGACATCCATCATATGCGTGTTACATGGAATAGAGCTTTTAGCTAGGTCGCGTGTAACCGTGTTTATTTAATTGTATAGTTGCGTGATCGGAGTTGGAAGCTGCGTTTTGAGCATTCAGGTGAGTTACATAGTCCCACTTTTTATTGTGTTTTAAACTTGGGATGGAAATGATGCAAGTGTTGAAATGAGTTTTAAATTGCTGTGATTATGTGTTAATGTAAATGCATGGACTATTATATGATTGATATGCGTTATGTGCTAAGCATGGTGATGTGATGTGGATATTGATGTGTGAAACTATTCAAGAGGGTTACTTGAGGGTATCTATGGTCCTGTTTAGGTGGAACGGGGATTGTTGCCTAGTCAGCCGAGAATTACTTGCGGGTATCCATGGCCTGATTTTGAGCATTCAGGTGAGTTACATAGTCTCACTTTTTACATTGTTTTAAACTTGGGATGGAAATGATGCAAGTGTTTAAATGAGTTTTGAATTCCTGTTATTATGTGTTTGTGTAAATACATGGACTATTATGTGACTAATGTGCGTTATGTGCTACATGTTTTGAGATGTGATATTGTTGTGTGGCCTAGTCAAATGGATTGCTTGAGGGTATCCTTGGCCTAAGCTAGAGGGAAAGAGAGTTGGTATTATCCAAGGGCGATATGGGTCGTTTGCTTGGTGTTTGATTTGATTTGATTGAATTGCATGTTAGCTTGTATGTTAGTTAGCATAATTGTCATGCAAGGCGTATTGTTTTATATTTGTAGGAATTGGTTAAATTGTTTTTGTAACGGATTGAATATGTGTGTCTGAAAACCTATGTTTCTCACCAACCATTGTGTTGACGTATAAGCATCATTTTCAGGTATTCAGCAGGATGGGATTAAAGTTAGGAAAAGTGGCTAGATGGACCGTAGGCAGCTGGCGAAGTTTATTTATCTAGATTTCGGTATTTGTTGGATGATAAATGTTATTTGTTATGCTTTTCGTTAGGATGTTTTAAATATTTGCATGTCATGACATTGGCATGAACTGCCTTCATTTCAATGTTAGACGCCTTTTGGATTTTGTTGATGTGTTTGGGTATTTTCATGACACTGTGTGTCTATACCTTGTATCTTTATGCATGTTTTAGTTTTTCTTATAGACGCCAAAGTGTTGTGATGATTCTCTTTCTCGTCGCGCCTCGCGTTTCCGCCTTGGCGGGGTGTGACAGTGGTATAAGAGCCTTTAGTTATAGAGAAGTAGGTGGTTGAGCCTAGACTATAACCTAGGAGTCCTTCATGTAGATTCATTTAGGGCTTAAGTGTTTATTTTTATAACTGCTATGCTTCCCCTCTATTTTTGCGTAGCTTTTATATTTCCATTTTGTTAAGTTATCGTCTTAGTTTTGTTGCCTACCTACAACTGATTTAGTGTGTATTGCCTCGTTATTGGTTAGCTATGCCTTCCCATATCCATAAGAAGTTCCATTAGGGAACCGTCTTTGCAACCGGGCGTAGGAGTTTCATTAAGCCGGGGACATGACTTAGGATGAAGAGAACAAATCGTAGGACCCGAGTTCCAATTGGCCTTTACCCATGCCATATTGAAGAGAAGATGACCATAAAGGAGGTTAAGGGAGAGTCAGTCATGGAATAGAAGACAAAGGTGACAAGCAAGGAGGGCGTTGTCATCCAGTTTCCTAGAAAGTTTCGTGGATACAAGTTAGCAACGGAAGAGGAAGTAGAGGAGAATGAAGGGTTGAAGGAAGTTTGGGAATAGATGGAGTATGTGATATCAGACAGCGACTTGGATCTTGAATCCACGGCTAGTAGTTAGCCTTAGGGCATCCCATTGTCATCCATTTTAGGTTTATTTGTCGGTCATTAGTCGAAACCATGTTTTAGGAATTGTTATTTTCGAATATTGAATATTAATTTAGTATTTTATGAAATGGATGAAGTTATGGTTGAAATTGTTCCTTATGTGAATAAATAAATCGCATGTGAATGTTGTGTTAAACTAAGAAGTGTCGTCATAGGAGGAGTACATTTGTGCTAAGGAGCCTTAATATTTATGGTGGCCAATATAATTATTCACGCACCCTAGCACAAGTGGACTTGCAAGTATGATTACATTGATTAGTGTTGACACATTTGGTGTATAGTATTATGATAGTTGTATGTATATATATACTATTATAGAAGTGTAGGATCGAGATTCGTCTTTCCCCGTTTAATGTATATTATTCCTTTCCTTTATAGAAACATGGTTCAACCTACGCGTCAAAACCCAACCCCGGAACATAGCCCAAAACCGAATCCCGACATTGCTATAATAATTGCGCAGCAGTCGCAGAATATCATTCCCTAGATCGTCACTCAAGTGACTGCTGACATGAACAATGCGAATAAAGGAAATGAAAATGGTGGGAACGATGGATGTTCCTACAAGACTTTTACTGCTTGTAACCCTAAGGAGTTTGATGGAAAGGGTGGAGCAGTAGCACTCACCCGTTGGATAGAAAAGATAGAGTCGGTGTTTGAAAACAGTGGTTGTACTGCGAACCAAAGTGTGAGGTATGTTGCTAGTTGTTTTGTGAATAAAGCTTTGACTTGGTGGAACACACAAGTCCAAGCGAGAGGTCATGAAGCTACAATTGGTATAAGTTGGAATGACTTTAAGGCGTTGCTTGTGGAGGAGTTCTGTCCAAGCAATGAGATGGATAAACTGGAGAATGAGTTTTGAAACCACACTATGGTAGGATCCAATCATGTCGCCTACACTGACAGGTTCCATGAACTAGCCAAACTAGTTCCTCACTTAGTTACTCCTAAATCGTCACGTATCAAGAGGTACATCCATGGATTGGCACCTCAAATCCGTGGTATGCTTAGGGCGACTCAGCCAACTACTATTTAGAGTGTTATCTTGACGGCTAGAATACTCACTGATGAGGCTGTCCGTTGTGGGAAATTAACTAAGGGAAATGATAAGAGGAAGGAGATAGAGGAATCAAGTAAGCAAGGGAGTACCTGGAAAGACAATAAGAAATCTAAGACTGGATCGAGGTATGTGGTAACATTTCCTCCCAATAGTGACAATGTGAACACCTACCCTAAGTGTGCTAAGTGTTATACTTTCCACCCGGAGAATGCACCTTGTAAGCTGTGCTATAACTGCCAGAAACCGGGTCATTTTGCGAGACAGTGTTGGGCACCAATTAGGCAAGTGGCGCCTATGAATGTAGTAAAGATGTGGTAGAATCAAAGGGCATGCTATGAATATGGGAGTCTTGACCATCTTCGCTATGATTTCCCCAAGTGGAAACAAACAACTAGACCAGTAAGGAACCCGTTGGCTTTGAAGGGAAACAAGAACACCCAAAACAATGGGAACCAAGCAAGAGGAAAGGCCTTTAATGGAAATGCTGTAGAGGCTCTTTAGGATCCCAAAGTTGTGACGGGTATATTTTCTCTAAACAATCAATTTGCTACTGTTTTATTCAATTCTGGAGCTGATTTTAGTTTTATTTCTACTGAGTTTGCGCCTTTGCTAAATGTGGAACCTTGTATTGTAAATCACGGTTATGCGATAGAAATAATTGATGGTAAGAGTGTAGAAGTTGATAGGGTTATTTGTGATTGCAAACTAGAACTAGAAAATTCCTTGTTCACTATAGACTTGATACCATTGGGTCATGAAAGTTTTGATGTGATTATGGGGATGGACTGGTTGTCTAAGAATAAGGCTGTTATAGTATGTCACGAGAAAGTAGTAGAGATACCAATAGATGAGGGTAGGATACTTCGAGTTCATGAGGAACATATTTGGAAAGCTGCTAAAGCCCTAATGAATGTTAATGTAGATGAACCTAGGATAAGTGATATACCCGTGGTGCGAGGTTTTACCGATGTGTTTCCGGAAGACTTTTCGGGGCTACCACCGCAGCGACAAGTTGAGTTCCGTATAGACTTAGTTCCTGGAGCGACGCCGATCGCGAAGTCTCCATATCGTTTGGCACCTTCAGAAATGCAAGAATTGTCTGGTCAACTTCAAGAGTTGCAAGACAAGGGTTTCATATGACCTAGTCATTCACCGTGGGGAGCGCCGGTGTTATTCGTGAAGAAGGATGGATCTTTCCGTATGTGTATTGACTATTGGGAGCTGAACAAAATAACTATTAAAAACCGTTATCCACTCCTTAGGATCGATGACTTATTTGATCAGCTGCAAGGAGCGTGTTATTTCTCTAAGATAGATCTTCGGTCAGGATATCATCAGCTACGTGTGCACGAGGATGACATTCCAAAGACCGCATTTCGAATGAGATATGGACATTTTGAGTTTACGGTTATGCCATTTGGGTTGACCAATGCACCAACGGTCTTCATGGATTTGATGAACCAGGTGTGCAAACCGTATCTAGATAAGTTTATCATTGTCTTCATTGATGACATTCTGAACTACTCAAAGACGAAGGAAGAGCATGAAGTTCACTTGAAGTTGGTGTTGAAGTTATTGAGAAAGGAGAAGTTGTATGTGAAGTTTTCTAAGTGCGAGTTTTGGCTACAAGAAGTGCATTTCCTTGGACACGTGGTTAACCAGAGTGGTATTCACATAGAGGCGGTGAAGAATTAGAAAGCTCCTATAACGCCGTCGGAAGTTCGATCGTTTTTAGGATTAGCTGGCTATTATCGATGTTTCATCGCAAATTTCTCCAAGATTGCTAAACCCCTTACTTCGCTAACTAAGAAAAACCAAAGTATGAGTAGGGTGAAAAAGAGGAAGAAGCATTTCAGACCTTGAAGAATAATCTGTGTGATGCTCCTATCTTGTTGTTACCGGACAAAATTGAAGATTTTATAGTTTACTGCGATGCATCGAATCAAGGACTAGGTTGTTGTGACTCATGCATAGAGCAAAGGTAATGCCTATGCACCGAGGACAACTGAAGATTCACTGAGGATAAGGATTATACAACACATAACCTAGATCTGGAGTTGTCTGTTTGTTTTAAGACACATGAGGATTTCTTGTATGCTCGAAGAAGAGTGTCATCTACACAGATCACAAGAGCCTTCAGCATTTTTGACCAAAAGGAGTTAAATATGCATCAAAGGAGGTGGATCGAGCTGTTTAGTGATTATGAGTGTGAGATTCGCTACCATCCTAGCTAAGCGATGTGGTGGCTGGATGCGTTAAATAGGAAGGAAATGGGTGAAACATAGAGTGTTCAAGCAATGGGCTTTATGTCATTCAGTTTGGAGTGAAAAGATGATATTGGCAGCCCAAAGTGAGGCGTTCAAATAGGAGAACGTTCTTGCAGAAAGGCTACATGGTTTAGAACAACAGATGGAAAGAAAGGAAGACGGGAATTTGTATTTTATGGATAGGATATGTGTTCCTTTAGTAGGAGATGTAAGAATTGTAATTTTGAACAAAGCTTATAAGTCTAGGTACTCGTGCATCCTGGAGACCGATAGATGTACCATGGACCTTCGTGATATGTATTGGTGGCAGGGGAGGAATGAAGATATTAGAACATTGCTATCTACGTTAGTAAGTGTTTGACTTGTGCAAAAGTAAAGGCTGAGCATCAAAGACCTTCGGGTTTACTGCAACAACCTGAGATACCAGAATGGAAGTGGGATGATGTGTGTTTTACAAGCTTTAAATTTATAATACTAAAAATACCGATTTTTACTAAAAACACAACACTCGAGAAGTATACTCAGTTCGTGTTATAGTTATTGCTTGGTAGTCCAGGTCGTGCCAGGGACTGAAGTTTGTACGTTTGTAATTAAGGTGCTAAGGTTAATAAGATTGTCACGGATCAAATTAACCAAAACGTTCATAAATTGACTATTGCAAGGAAATCAATAAAAGGATGATTCAAGCAAATGATTAAAGTATGTTTATTTAGGCAATGATCATTAAGATAATGAAATGTTTAGGATAATGTTTATAAGTTCTTGAGAATAAAAGTTATCACTAGTTATTAATCCCTTCGGCTTTAAAACACCCCCTCTACACATATAAACAAGTGATTATATCGATTATTAACAAACAAAACTCCTTTCGGCCTTTCATAAGTTATTATACCAAAATGATTTAAACACATATATAAAGAACCCTCTTTGCCTTTATTCTTATATAAAATATGTTTGACCAATTCAATAAACAATATCCAATACACTCCATATCAAATATTCATTATAATTTCCCAACTACATTAAACGATTACTACCTCCATAATCAGAGTACCAAAACCACATAACATTCAGATAAGATTCAACAAAGATTATATTCAAAAGAGTAACAAGATTCATACCAATTCCAAGAGTAAAGTATGGTGATTTCACAAGAATTTCCCAAGAACACTTTATTATATTTAAAGTAAAATCCGAAAACTATGAACAATTCTGTCACAATCGTTTATAGATTTGAAATAACACTATAACTATTCCTCTTCGATAGATCAAAACCTAAAAACAATAATGAACTTCAACCAATACTATCCAACTTCTTCAAGAACTTTGATTCTAATGGTGGTAATGATTTGTGTTATTAAGGTGGTTTGGATCAAAGGTTCTCAGGCCTTTATCACCAAAAACACCCCTTCTAAGGGTTCCAAACGAAATGGGAAGTTTGTATGTGAGTTGTGTGTGATATGAGAGGCAAAGGGGCCGTATATAGGCTATTTTTTTGGGGGCAAGTGCGGCGCAATTTACAAATAAGTTGTGGCTGCACTTGTGGTGTACATTGTTCTGCTCCACTATTATGGCATTTAATTCTTCATAAAAATGTCCAGAAGTATGCCGCACTTTTTGGATTGTGCGCCTCACTTAGGACATTTACAGCAGATGTCATTTTCACAAAGTTGTAGATAATTGAATTCTCTTCGCGTGGCCGCTTGAACCAACTAAAACGGAGTTCATATGACCGAGTTATGGCCAAAACAGTGAACAGGTGTCGAGAGATCTTTATCTTTTAGTTATTTCTGCGTTTAAGCTTCAATTCTTCGTGTAATCCTTGCGTATTCTTCCCACAACCACCTATCTTTAATATGACATATCAAAATATCTTGAATTAAGTACCCAAAAGTTCATGAGAAATGATCAATAAATGTAAATAAATCGCCATTGAAAACATGTATAATTTAGGGCGTTATCAATTCTCCTTCACACTTAGCTATGCTTGCCCATCAAGCAATTAAAGCGAAAAAACAAGATCAGTTATTGTGTCATAGACCGAGAAAAATTATTTTAGCTATTAACAGTGTTTACCAGTTTTAAAACTTTTCAGGCATAGACATATAATAGAGCACCTCACAAAGGGAAAGTGTTTGTTTTTGAATTCACACGAGTCACTCAGATAGGGTTTTATATTCGGGACTGAAAGTAATCAATTGCACAGACATAATCTAGTCGCTACCATATGATTTTACTAGACACATGACATGCCTTGTTTGCGGCGTAGCTCCTAAACAATAATCTTAAGAGGCAAAACGTGATAACGATGAGGGTGAATAGCAGATACTTGATTCCATGTGCCAGAACTTTGCCTTATACTTCAAAATTTTATTTCTCTTTTCTCCTTTTTTTAAATATTTCGTTTCATTCCAGATACTGTGATAACTAAGGCTGGCACACAACTTCTTCTTCATTGAGCACATTTTTTTTGCTCTTGGGATACTTTAGGGATCTCAAAACACTACTAAGTGAGTGTTGCAGATACATGATTGGCATAGGGATTTATTTCACTCTTATATACGTCTTTGTCTTTAAATTACCTCATTGTTGTTAGTAAATGATGATTAAGCACAAGTTTGGAGCTATAAATTACATGCCTCTCATATAATTTTCAACCAATACCAATGTTCAGAAAAGGAGACAAAGACCATACATATACATCCGTAATGACAGAATAGACACATATGACTGCATTTAACCCTAACTCGAACAAGCTAAGGCAAAAATTATCTTAGGTATCAAAGATGGATACCCGAATTCCTTAAGTTCTAAATCCTTACAATTTAAGTGGGTTGATTTTGTTCCAGTTAAAATGTCAATCCAGTTGGATTTGCTCTTCTAAGCGTATGCATTTTTTAAGTTTTTGGAAAAGCAATATATAATTTTTTAAAATTTTCCAAAAAATATCAGTTGAAAGTTTGAAAATTTCTGCAGGGCAAACATGGAGGGACATGATTAATTTTTCCTATTTGCTACCCCTCCACACTTAAGTTGAACATTGCCCTCAATGTGAGAACTGATTAAATATAGAAATTAGGGAAAATTAAGGGAAAGGAAACGTACTTCTCGGGGCTTAGAGGAGATATAGGCTACGTTGGAGTATTCCTTGTGTGATTACATTATTTTAACATGTTCTTTTTTTGTTGTTTTTTGTGAGGAGAGAGAGCTCCTCCCACACTTAAGTAAAAGCATTATGACGGTAAAATTAAAACTCTCGGGCTCATAAGTGCTTGGCTGATTATGAAGGTTTATGGCGCGAAACGATGCGCAGAACATGTGTTTTCTTCCACATTTATATTTACTCCAACTTATAAAAGTCTCAAGTGTATAAAATGCCAACCCACCAACCAAGCTCCACCCTGTTTTATTTAATCTGCAAAAACAAACACAATACGAAAACCGTTTTAAAATACTAAAGGTGCACTTTCGTAAGCACCACGGTTGCATTTAGGGCATGCAACAGCTTTTAAATCCCATCGGTGTCCGAACGGGTGGACCGAGTTATAGTCTCGTGAGGAGTTTCATGCGAACAACACCACAAATGTTCATTTAAATTCTTTTTGGTGCAGAATAGATTAAGAAAATACTCGGGCCCATGCACATCAAACTTATCAAACTGCAATTTTTTTAGTTTATATATATATATATATATATATATATATATATATATATATATATATATTTTAGTTTTTTTTTTTTTTAGGTTTTCTATGTAACTACTACTCCTTTCTTTTTTGTTTACTCAAACTGATTCAGGATACCTTAATGGTACTGGTGTCAAGTGGGAATGATAAACTCTTAAACATTTAGGCGTATGGTATGTTTTGGTTTGTACTCCGTTATGGGATATTCTTTTGGTTTTGACCAACGTGATAACCCTGTTTTGATGTCTTAATAGGTTTATCTTTTTCGATTTTATTATTAACCGTGGCGATATGATTGAATAGGGGTGGTGGATCTTTTTGAGTTTTTGAAGAGTCGCCGGACTTTCCACTCCTGGTGAATACGACATTCACCTGGCTCGGTTTTGAGGCTTAAGGAGGAGGAGGGTCAGTCCTCTCGGTTTGTTCTAAAGATACGTTTTGAGACTTCTCCCACTCATCTATTTTCCTTTCCATGTTTTTAAAGATAGTTTGGGAAAAAATTTCATTTTGCTTCATCTTTAAAATCATATCACTTAAATTGCTTTGAAATAACTTATTTGTATTCTTTGGACCCATCCAAGAATTTTTATTTTTTTGTGGGATGATTTTTTCAAGATCTGTTTTAGATTGAGGTTCTTGGTTGACTGTTTTAGACTCTTTGTTAGGTAAAACACCGGTGGTTTTAACATCGTCTCTGGCAAAAAGTTTCCAATTAACAGTTCTCATGCTATGGATACATCTTTTTAAAAATATTCGAGGTCATTTCTACACTCTTTGTTAATTCAATGTGAGGCGATTTCTCAGAATCATTAGGATTATGAAGGGATTGGGGAGAATGCGAATCATGAGAATTTCAGTCTTTATTACCTTCAGATTGGATGTAATTTGCTTGACGTTCACACATCGGCGTGTCATTGTTCAGGTGGTTTTTAGAGGTTTCCTTCTCTATGTCATTATATTTGTTACGTATATCTTGTAATTCTTCATTTAAGCTTATAATTGAGAATCCATAGCCTTCCATTTTTTTATTAATTGATAAATATCCTTATTACTATTACTTCTATCGGCAAAAGCAATAGATTTTTGATGATGTTTGTTTTTAGATCTAATGAGCCAATCATGTTCGAAAAGGACTTTGTCATCAAGAAATTGAAAAGCTTGATTTTGAGTTTTGTAGAGGAAGATTCCTCCTGCTGTTATGTCCAGGATTCCTTGAGTGGGTTCGTCTAGAACGTGATAGAATATTTGAAGAATAGTTCCCTTGGTCAGACCGTTGCCATGCATTTTTGAAAGCATGCTCTTCAGTGGTAACCAAGCCGTAGTTAGACATTCTATACGGAGTTGAGAGAAATTTCTAATTTCAAGTAAAAGACGGTTAAATAACAAAGGTGGAAAGAATCTGTTTATAAAAGCTTTTCTCATTTGTTCCCACGATGTTATAGACTCTTTATTAAGTTTATTAAACCAGGTTTTAGCTTTATCGCACAAGAAAAAAGGAAATATCAAAAGCTTAACAACTTTACTCTGCGTTTCACCGTATCTGAACATGTTGCAGATTGCGAGAAATTCATAGATGTGGTCATGCGGATCGGCCCGCAGATAACCATCGAATTTATTTTCCAAAATCATTTTCAAGTGGGTACTATTGATAACAAAGTTGTCATCAACATCGAGTTGAATAATGGCGAAATTAGGAGTCAGTGCTACAGTCTTAGCATTTTCCCACATAGGTTGATCATCAGGATCGAGAATTATTATTTCTTGGAGCGGTAAATTTGGTTCTGGTTCGACATCCTCTTCAGGTATATTTATAATGATAAAGTCATTAATGGTAGAATTTTGAGTTGATGATTTGATATTGATTCGATTCTCGACGAATTCTTTTAGGATAAAGTTTACAAGTTCTTTTTATTAAATTTTTATTTTAATTTGTATATTAGACTTAATAGTTTGGTTTCCGAAAGATATATGGGATTTATTACACGTTAAGCTTTTTGCAAAAAAGAATTTTTTATATATATAGTTAGGCTAATAGGAAAAAAAATATTCAAAATAAAGTAAATTATTTTCATTTTGTTTAATTTATAACTTGTTATACGATTTATATATATAATATATAATATATATTATATATATATTGGTTTTATTATACTATAGCAAATATGGATAATAAATTAAATTAATTTTTGTTTGGATAGGTGCGGGTCTCTTTAGGAAAAGTGGAGCTGACTTTTCTGGAAAATTTTGTGTTTTTTTTTCGAATATTATGATAAACTATATAATTACAAATACACAAGGGGTATAATCAGATAAAATACAATTCCAAATGATTATAGAACCTAAGACTAGCATATTGGGGGGTTTTGGTTTTGTTTTTGTTTTTGAAACAAAATTCTGTTTGTGAAAAATCTACAGAAAGTGCGGCGTACTTGGTTAAAGTGCGGCGTACTTTCTGGGTTTACAGGAAAACCGGCGTACAAATAAGATGTGCGGCGTACTTCCTGAAGAAAAAACGAGTTTTGGGTTCCGTTTGCCAAAAAATGGTACGACGAGTTTGAAAATTTTTGTGAAATAAAATAGCACCTAAAACAAGCAACAAACTGATAACAACTTAAACACTTCCCCGGCAGCGGCGCCAAAAACTTTGATATGTGTTTTACAAGCTTTAAATTTATAATACTAGAAATACTAATTTTTACTAAAAACACAACACTCGGGAAGTATACTCGTTCGTGTATAGTATAACTTTAGGTAAGTCCAAGTCGTTCTACGGGAATTGAAGTTTTCACAGTTTGTAATTAAGGTGCTATGGTTAATAAGATTGCCACGGATCAAATTAACTAAAACGTTCATAAATTGACTATTCATGGAAAAGCATTATAAAAGGATGATTCAAGCAATATGATTAAAGTTATGTTTGTTTAGGCAATGTTCACTAAGATAATGAAATGTTTAGGATATTGTTTATAAGTTTAAAATTTCAAGTTGTCACAAAGTTATAAATCCTTTCGGATGTAATATAAACAAGTGATTATATCGAATTAATAAACAACAAATTCCTTTTCGGCTTTATAAGTTATTATAACCAAAATGATTAAACACATATATTAAAGAACCATTTCGGCCTATTGTTTATATAAAATATTTTTAACCATTCAATATATCACATATCCAAGCGCTCCATATCAATATCACTTAATACCCCAAACAAACATAAGATTACTACTCCATAATCAGAGTAACAAAACACATAACATTCATCATGGATTCAACAAAGATTATATTCAAAAGAGTAACAAGATTCATACAAATTCCAAGAGCAAAGTATGACGATTTCATAAGAATTTCCCAAGAACACTTTATTATATTCAAAGCAAAATCCGGAAACTATGAACAATTCTGTCACAATCGCTTATAGATTCGAAATAACACTATAACTATGCCTCTTCGATGGTCCAAAACCTAAGAACAATGATGAACTTCAACCAAGACTATCCAACTTCTTCAAGAACTTTGATTCTAATGGTGGTGATGATTTGTGTTATCAAGGTGGTTTGGATCAAAGGTTCTCAGGCCTTTATCACCAAAAACACCCCTTCTAAGGGTTCCAAACGAAATGGGAAGTTTGTATGTGAGTTGTGTGAGATATGAGAGGCAAAGGGGCCTTATATAGACTATTTCGGGTGCCAAGTGTGGCGTACATACAAACAAGTGCGGTGCACTTGAGGTGTAAATGTTGTCCCAATTAATGGCATTTAATTCTTCATAAAAACGTCCGGAAGTGCGCCGCACTTTTTGGGTTGTGCGCCGCACTTGGGACATTTACAGCAGATGGCATTTTCTCAAAGTTGTAGATAATTGAATTCTCTTCGCGTGGCCGCTTGAACCAACTAAAACGAAGTTCGTATGACTGAGTTATGGCTAAAACAATGAACAGGTGTCGGGAGATCTTTATCTTCAGTTATTTCTTCGTTTAAGCTTCAATTCTTCGTGTAATCTTTAGTATTCTTCCACTACACATATCATGAACCTATAATATCAAATATACTTGATTAAATACCAAAAGTTCATGAGAAATGATCAAATAAATGTAAATAACGCCACTGGAAATGTGTATAATTTAGGCGTTATCATGGGATAAGATCACTATGGATCGTATTACCAAGTTACCTAGGTTAAGAAGTGGGCATGACGCGATATGGGTAATAGTCAACAGACTTACCAAATTATCTCATTTCCTAGCAATTCGTGAGGATTTTAGTACGGAGAAGTTGGCGAGATTGTATATTGATGAAATTGTGGCATGACATGGAGTGCCCGTGTCGATTATTTTGGATCAAGATGGGCGATTTACTTCACACTTTTGGCAAACGGTACAGAAAGCGTTAGGGACAAGATTAGACTTGAGTACTGCTTATCATCCTCAGACGGATGGACAAAGTGAGCGTACAATTCAGACTTTGGAGGATATGTTAAGGGCGTGTGTTATAGATTTTGGTGGTAGTTGGGATGTCCATCTACCATTAGCCGAGTTTTCTTACAACAACAGTTATCATTCGAGCATTCAGTGTGCTCCGTTTGAGGCCTTGTATGGTAGGAAGTGTAGGTCGCCTGTGTTATGGGCAGAGATTGGAGAGGGCAGTTTGATTGGACCTGAGTTAGTACTAGAGACGACAGATAAGGTGGTATTGATAAAGGAAAAGCTCAAAGCGGCGAGAGATCGTCAAAAGAGCTATGCAGATAAGAGACGTAAACCGTTAGAGTTTGAGGTGGGTGATCGAGTATTATTAAGGGTGTCGCCTTGGAAGGGCGTAGTGCGTTTTGGAAAGAAGGGTAAGTTAGCACCGAGATATGTAGGACCGTTTGAGATCCTTGAAAGGATTGGCCTTGTAGCTTATAGGTTGAGGTTACCTGAGGAGTTGAATAGCGTGCATGACACCTTTCATGTGTCAAATCTGAAGAAGTGTCTGGCGGATGCTAATTTGCATGTGCCATTGGATGAGATCAAGGTCGACAAGACACTTCATTTTGTCGAGGAACCTGTAGAGATTATGGATCGAGAAATTAAGAAGTTAAAACGTAGGAAAATAGCACTTGTGAAAGTTAGATGGAATTCGAAACGTGGTCCTGAGTTTACTTGGGAACACGAAGACCAGATGAGGATTAAGTATCCACAGTTGTTCGTGGACCGAGTTGTTGAGCCTGCTAGTTAAATCTCGGGACGAGATTTCCTCAAGGAGGGGATACTGTAACATCCGTGATTTAATCAGGTTAGTGATACCTTTAGAAATGGCTAAGAGTTCATTTTGTGTGATTCTTGTGTGCTATGTGTAATTTATGTGTGCTAAGTGGTTTGAATAGGTGCATGATATCGTTTTGAGGTGTATGATCATCTCATTTTGAGTGCATTTGTGTTTGGTGATGAGTATTCCATTTGTTCACTTATAGTGATAATGGAAAGGAAAGGCGTATTGCATGCAATGCTACGTAAATAGTTGGATGAGTTTGTGTTAAGCGGTTTTGGGAAATGTATCATGTTGGAAATAAGTGAAGTGAGTGAAATTTGGATATTTAGGGTAGACTTTCTAAATATAGAAAGTGAAATGAAAAATGAAAAGTTATTTTTAGAAAGTTTAGTAAGTAGCGTTTATGTAAAAAGGTTTACCCAAATTAGCTTACGTTTTTATGAGAACTTAAGGTAATGAAGATAATTAGTAAATTAATAATTAAATAAAAAATATATAAATAAAGGGGTGTTCGACCGGATATAGGGGAAAAGAAAAAAAGGAAACAATTTAATTGCAATTAGGATTCTATTAGTATAAATACAAATTTAATAAAACCCTAAATTATTGTTTCTCTCCCTCTTCCCTTGTGATCGGCCGAACCCTCAAGAAGAAGAAAAAAAAAATTAATCAAGAATAAGTTGGTGATTTAGTGTTCAAGAATCAAGGTTTAGGTATGTTCGTTAACCCTAGTTGTTTAGTTTTCTTTAAATCATGTAACAATTAATATGATGGATCTAGGGTTCACATAAAATACATATTATATATAAACTTTAATGATGGTATGATGATTAGGGTTAGTTTAGGGTTATAATCATGCATGTTGCATGTTAGGGTTTGCGTTAGAACATGATTTAGAGTTGAGCAGAATTTAGGGCAGTGTTCAACTGATGATATCTAGATGTTAAAAACGTGTTTTGATATGATTCAAGTGCCTAAATTTTAGTTCAAAGATTCTATTTTCCAGAAAGTCGGGCCTTGAATGATTTGGAGTTCTGGAAGTTGGTTAAATATTGGGTACAAGAAAAGTTGTCAAAACAGTGAATACAGGACAAAATTTGGTCATGTTTAGGAGGGTAAAACCCTTACTTAAAAGTGGAATTAAGGTTAGCCAATCTACAGTGAATAATTTCTATATGTATATAAAGAAACCCTAAAAGGATAGATTCTGATTGTGTGTCTAAGTAGGGTAATTAGGGCCATACATTTTAGTGTGCAATCAGATCCGAATTGGGACAGCTTTGAAGTTTGATTTTATTTGGGATAGTTTCACATGTAATGAGTAGTTGAGAATCACAAGGCAGTTAATAAACTCAAAAATGAACTTAGGTAATTTTTGGTATAATTTATAAAGGTCAGCAAGTAAGGGTTTTAAGTTAGTAATGATACACTAAAATTCTGCATTTTTGAATAAATTCTAGTTAACTAGTGTAATGTGTTAATGAGGTGGTTAAGGTTGGGCATGGTGTCGGGGTGACCCACGATGGTTAATCAAACCCTTAGACATCCATCATATGTGTGTTACATGGACCAGAGCTTTTAGCTTGGTCGCGTGTAACCGTGTTTATTTATTTGTATAGTTGCGTGATAAGAATTAGAAGCTGCGTTTTGAGCATTTAGGTGAGTTACATAGTCCCACTTTTTATTGCATTTTAAACTTGGAATGGAAATGATGCAAGTGTTGAAATGATTTTTGAATTCTTGTGATTATGTGTTAGTGTAAATGCATGGACTATTATGTGACTGATATGCGTTATGTGCTACATGTTATGTGATGTGATATTGATGTGTGGCCTAGTCAAGAGGGTTACTTGCGGGTATCCATGGCCTGAGCTAGGGGGAAACCACAAGGATTTTGGTATGATCCAAGAGCGATTGAGGTCATCTGCTTGGTGTTTGAGTGTTTGATTGGATTAAATTGCATGTTAGCTTGTATGTTAGTTAGCATAATTGCCATGCAAGCGTATTGTTTTATAATTGCAAGAATTGGTTAAATTGTTTTGGAAACTGATTGGTTACGAGTGTCTCAAAACCTATGTTTCTCTCCAACCATTGTGTTGACGTATAAGCATCATTTTCAGGGATTCAGCAGGATGAGAGTAAAGTTAGGAAAAGTGGCTAGATGGACCGTAGGCAGCTGGCGAAGTTTAGTTATCTTGATTTTGTTATTTTTTTTAATGATGAATGTTATTTGTTTTGCTTTGTTAGGAAGTATGAATGTTTGATTGTCATGACGTTGGCATGAACTGCCTTCATTTCAATGTCAGACGCCTTTTGGATTTTGTTGATGTGTTTGGGTATTTTCATGACACTGCGTGTCTATACCTTGTATTTTATACATGTTTTAGTTTCTTTATATAGATTCCAATGTGTTATGATGATTCCCTTTCTTGTCGCGCCTCACATTTTTGCCTTGGCCGGATGTGACATTATGAATGAGTTGGCATGATGTGATAGAAGGGGCATCTTGATCTTAGATTGAAATGGAGGGTGAGGATGTGAAGAGAAGAGATAGTTTGGATTGGTGAAGTGATAAGATCAAGGGTAAAAAAAGAGGCATGTTTGTTGTGTGAGTAAGAAGTGCATGTTTGTGAGAGGAAGTGTGTTTGTTTAAGATGAGTGTTCAATCTAATGGTTGAGACGTAAATGAGGTATATTAGATTGATGAGGTGACTTGATCAAGGGTAGAGGAGAAAGTGTGTTTGTTTGAAATTAATCCAAGGGTGGAGAAAAGAGTGTGAGAACTTGGATTGATGAAGTGGCTTGATTAAGGGTGAGGATGAATAAGTGTGTGTGTGTGTGTGTGTGAAATTTGAATGTTGTGAAGAAGAAGGTAAATAGTAAATAAGTGGTGGAGAATGTTTTGAAAATATGTGAAGGATATATTGTTTGGAATGTAAGGAACATAAGGTACAACAAGTACAAGGATAGTACATTGTGTAAGGGAATGTGAGTTGGCATATTGAGGGATTATTTGGTGAAGGCTTATGTGTGTGAGGGCTTGAAGATGAAGATGAAGAAGATGAAGATAAGGATGAAATCAAAAGATTGATTTGGGTTAATAATCACATTGCTAATAAGATAGAAAAGAGTAGGCATATGTGATTATGAGATTGTTTAGAAAGAAGATCTTTGGAGTGTTGTTGGAAGAGATTAAATCACTTGTTGGGTAAGAGAGGTAAACAAGTGATTAGGAAGAGTGGGTGGTAGAATTATGTAGAAGAAGCGTAGACTTGTACATGTAAGGAATACATGTGAGTTTATAAAACATTTAGGGAAGTGAGAAAAGTCAAAGTATGATTAACTTCCAAATACCACAAACTCAATTAGTCATTTAGACTTTAATCTATGATAATCAATAATGGATTTGATCACTAATCATCTTGATGCAAACAAGCTAAGTGCTTTTCATCTTAATTAAAACATTTTTCCCATAAACGGAAAGGATGCGTTTACGCAAAGTGACATCTGACCTAGTTTGACCAATAAGGGAGTAAACTCGTTACGTGATTAGAAACAACGTAAATCCGTCAAATGAATACTTTTGCTTGTTGGTATGTTGAAAACATGATCTTACTAGGTTTAGAGGGCCTTGGCTAGAGGCGTTTAATAATGATTTGAGTTGGCATTTTGTAGAAAAACAGGAGGATTCGTTTGTGCTCCTCTCTAAGTATTAACCTTATTTGGAGTGTTCCCAAATGCTCAAATATCAAGTACATACCTTTATTGAAGTTTCCACATATGTCGGGTAAGAGGAAAGCAACATTGTAAAATCCGTAAAAACGAGCTTCGCGAGTGGCGCGCTGGCCAGATGCTGATGCATGCCCAGTGCGCCAGATTTCTAAATCTGTTTTTCTAGATTTTGGCTATCATTTGTTAGTTTATGTTTGCAAATGTTTATTTGTCATCGTTAAAACATAAGGGAGAACCTAGTCAATGTTGCACCAACAATATCCCCCCTTTTTGATGATGACAAATAAAATTTCAGAAAGCAAATAAAATTACAAACGTAGTGAAGATGAAGACCGTCGTTGATGTAGTTTGCGTCTTGATCTTGGCCTTGTAATTTGGTGAAGCTTGATCATTGTCTTCACATTATGAGTCTTAAATAGCTTGTCTACTTCCATGTATGCTATAGCTCTTTGCTTTCGTAATTGCTTGCTTTTTCACGATTATAAGCGTCTTCTTGCTTTGCTTTCCTTATCCCCCTTTTGTCAAATAAAAAAGATGGGCTCTTGCTCTTTTATTGGAAAGTAGATATATTTCTAGAAGAGAGAATAGATACCATTGTGCGTGCTCCCCCTTGTTCCAAGGCGGGGATCCATGGGTCAAGAGCATTACATTCAAGGTTTTCTTGGCTACAACTAGCAACAATGCAAACACAAGACAATAAAAGCAACAAACATATACTCATGTGCAAGTTCTACATGGGTTAGCTTACCATTTGGAAATTTGGCAACATAGATGAGTACAAATATGGATAATTGTGACTTTATACATTGTTGCATACATTCATATACATATTTTAACCTTTTATATGTATAGTTATTCATGACTCCAATTGTATTTTATTGAGCATGCTTGGATAATTTTATCATAATTTCATCCTATTATGTTGTAGCAAAGCAAAATTAACCATGAAGCTTTCAAGCATTTTATTTCACATAAAAATACAATACACATGACATATTATACACTATTTTGAAATATACTAGCCTATCATCGTTGGGGGTATCCACACGTATCATCCCCTTATTTAGAAGTTCCTTCTAACCTGTTTACTTCTTACGGTGTGGGGCTGCGGCCTTTGCCAATGGCTCAACCATTGAGCACAACAACTTGAAGTTGTTGTTAAGGGAATAATGAATCTCCCTCGTTTCCTCATGAAACTCCTTAAGGTCATTTTGAACCTCAATTCCTTTCTTGCAACATTGCCAAGTGGCGGTATGAGGATGCTCATTTTCATCAAGCTTGTGAGGGAAAGGATACCCAATCTTGTACCATATCGGGCCATCCACTAGGCACTTCTTCATATAGTTTCCTAAGATTATATTATCATCACTTGTTGGATTGACCCATTCATCATTTAGATCCTTCTCTTTCACAATTTTCTTCCCTTTATAATTTCCTATGGATTATTCACTCATGTTTGTTTATTTTTTTATGTATTGCCGATTTTAAAGAGTAGAAGATTGTATGTTTTGTGTTGGTGTATCATGGTTTTTATAGGAGTTAGAGGAGAGTGGTAGGTATGTAATAAAGCCTTATCAAGTCACTTAGTATTGTACCTTGATTCTTTGAGATAGTGGTAGGAATGATTGTGTGAAGAAAATTTTGGGGATTTTGGGAAGACCATTTTGCCATGTTGATTGGTTGAGAATCTATTGATACTTTGTTGAATCTAAGGTTATGTTTGAGTATATTTAGTTTAAATTGAGATTAGATGATTTTGTTACACAAGATAGTTCCTAAAAATATGCATGCATGCACCATGATTTGTCTAGCCATGCATGATATTGTAGCTTGTTGTATAGAGCTCCTTAATCACCATTTTGGATTTTTGGAATTGATAACTTTATTTTCGTTGCATTACGAGGAAAATACTTAAGATCTCGGATGAGTGGTCCGAGTTATCAATCATACTTCAATGTGTGTTTTAATCCTTTTTGGACATTTGTCACATATTTTACACATAATCCATTATACAATAGCACAGTGTTGCTAAGTATAATATCTCGGACTTATGGTCGATGTGTTGTGTCAACATTGATAATATTAACTACCATAGTGTATGGTGAATTAATTCCATAGTTTCTCGGACGAGAAAACTATATTATCATGTTTATTATTTGTGCATTTTAGTTTGTTATGCAATACCATACCGAATTCAATAAAAGAATTCTCTTTAACTACGTGAGTAGTTTGTATGTTTGCACAAAGTTCTATCCTAATACACATAGCATGCAATCAACACATAGAATGAACAAGATGACACAAATACAACATTTTGAACACAAGGGTGAGTTGCAATCCAAAGTGATTTTGTCAATGAATTTGTCTATTTAATCTCTCATGTCTATCATGAGGAATAGAGCATGCAATGTTGTGAGTAAGTCAATTTCACACATTTAAATATGTGAGGCGATGATTATTAAAATATTGACAAAATGTAGATCAAATTTCTTGTCATAGCACATAAATTTGACATGTAGAATTCGAGATATGTCAACCGTAGTTTGAATAATGTATTGACAACTATCCTTCATCTTGTTAACACAACAATGTTGCTTAACTTCCATGCTTTTCACATAAGTCCTAGCACATAGCATATAAGCTCTAAGAGCACAAGTATTTCTAGTAAGGAATGTAAACGACCTCTAAACTTTTATCCTTATTCTTGACCTCTTACACTCTCAAATCAATATCCTATGGTGCATGTCAACCATGAACTACCTCAACTAGACTCGTACAATTTGGACTTTAGAAAATGTCATACGAAAATCGTAAGCTTTTTTTGTCTTGGACCTAAGTGTTCTCTCATTTAACTCACCAATTACTTGTTCTATTGGGTGACCTCTAGCTTCTTTTAGAATTTTAGGATAGCCTTCATCCGAAACATTAACTTGTAATGACAGTGACCTTTTGAGATCTTGAACTATGGGTTCATCAATCCTATTATATTCTATCGAAGAAGATGACTTGGGCTCACGCAAGCTCTCATCAAATATAACATTGAGAGATTCCTCAATTCTTATTGTTTCCTTGTTAAGCACTATGTATGCTTTACTAGTTTGAGAGTATCCTAAAAGCACACCTTCGTACGACTTTGGGTCGAACTTGGTGAGATGTACTTTAGTGTTAAGTATAAATACTTTACAACCAAAGACCCTAAAGTACTCTAATGACGACTTCCTTTTTCTAAGGATTTCATAGGGTGTTTTATTAATGAATTTTCTAATATAAACCCTATTAAATATGTATGTTGTTGTATCTCATGTATGACACCAAAACTTTTGTGGTATGGGTTGATCATCTAACATAACATGACTCATCTTTCTTAACTTGCGATGTGTTCTTTCAAAAATCTCATTTGAGTGAGAAGTGAATGAGCCCGATAAGTTATAAGACATTCCATGTTGTTCACAAAAGCTCCCAAATTGCAATTTATCAAAATCACTACTATGATTTGTTACAATTGAAACAATAGAGCAATCATGTAGGTTTTTAAGCTTTTTACATAATATTTTAAACTTTTCTAGGACATATTCCTTAGACTCTACAAAAACAACCCAAGTGTAGGTTGAGTGATCGTCAACAATAATTAAAGTATAGAAGTTGCCTCTGTAACTTTTAATTGGAGATGGACCAAACAAATCTAAGTGTAATAACTCTAAAACCTTAGTAGTTGACACTTCATTCCTAGTCCTATTATTTTCATTACCTTGACTCCCTAGACCACATGTATTACAAAAATATCATTCAAAGCTTATAACCTTTACTCTTTTTGTGTTCTGAAAATTTCATTAATAGTCCTTTGACTATTTGATTGTTGTTAGTATATTCAGATTTTGTACCGTGTTGACGGTGGTGATTTAATAAGATATGTGATGATTTGAGGTTTGTTGTGATTAATAATTCCATTTGGAAGGTATTATTGTGTTATTCGTATTTCGGGTGGTTCGACCCGTGAATTTTGATAAATGCCAAAAAACGAGTTTGACACGTCTGCTAATGTCCAAATGAGTTTTGAAAGGTGTAAAGTGAAAAATATGTCGTGTAAATACTCTAGGTTAATGGAAAAGTATTTTTAAAATGAACAAAAATGCTAATTAACTTTGGGGAAAATTTTACGGTTGAGTTTTACGAGTATTTAAGTGATTTCGACACGAAAAGAAAGGCCCGAGTCCCTTTGGATTCCATGGCCGGTCTAGATAAGTCAAGGAAGACAAGGTGGCTTAATTTTAGCTAACCTTGTCCCATTTGTACACTTATATGCTTTCCACTAGAAACATTATCCCACAATCCTTATCATTTCTTTTAAAAAAAAAACCACACATATAAGTGTGTGTGTGTGTATCCGGTCGCCACTACACCACCATAAATTTTCCAACTTTGATCGAGAACGTGATACTCCGGCTTGATACGAGTGTTTGGGTATTCAATTAAACAACGTTTGAGTTGTCCGGTTCGTGTCGAAATACTCATTTTTGAAGATTTTCTTGTAAGTTTCCAAATTTAAATTTCGTTTGTCCTTTTAGGTTTATTTTGATGCATAGATGTTAGTTGTACAAGTTGATCGTTGTGAAATATCAATTTTTGGAAACGAAACGAAAGAAAAGGGTGCGTTTGGTTCGTGTAACAATAAAAAGAAAAAAGAGGGTTTTTGTAGTTTTGATGTTGTGGTCGTGATAGTTGAATAATATATGATGCTAGAATACTTATTTTTGATAGTAGCTTGTATGGCTTATTCGGACATATTTTTAAGCTATTTCTTAGTTTTTTTGGGCTTATATGCCACGTATAGTTTCCCAAAATCATTAGGAAAGTGATTTTGATTATTTTTGTGTGATGGCGTATGTTATGGACTATTTTTTAGGCTTATGGTAGTAACCAAATGCGATACGTAGCTTATTAGCTTATTTTCAAGCTTAATATACGTATTTTGGAGTTTATGAACTCACGACCCAATAAGTCTATTTGAGTCGCGGCTTAATGGGAGGACTTATTGTGGTCCGGATTATTTTCTACATATAAGTATATACTTATATATGTAAATGAACTTTGGTTTTGGACTCGGATCGTATTTTGGACTTATAAATATCCTAATGGACCATTGTTGGACCTTAAGGCCTAATAAGCGATATTTAGTCGTAATGAGAGTTTTGATGGACTTTTGAAAGTGGAAATGTATTTACAAAGTGATATTGAATGATATTTTGGGAAAAATGTTTTAGTAAACGTTAAAGATTGAGATTTTGGAATTTTGTCAAAAATTGTCGAATTTGTGAAAATTGTTGAAAATGAGGTTTGAAACCTTGCAAAACGTTGTATAAACTACGAGTCATGTCGAAATTTAATAAAAAGTTTATACTTAGAAATTTTCCTAAAAACATGATTTTTGATTTTAAATAATAAAATATTATTTAATTATTTTATTCATTTAATAAATTCACTAAAAGACGAAAAAAAAAAATTTCTTGAAACTTCTCTAATATGTTTATTATGAGTAAATGTTTCATTTTTAACCGTATAATAATTATTTTGAGGTGACTAAGGTTTATCGAATAGACTTATCGAGATATATTTATACTTATTAATTATAAATATTTATTTATATAACTTATCTATTTTCTCTAAATGGTATAAGTATATATTATCGGGGAATAAGATTGATATGATTGTGGGAATAAGTTGTCAACCATCACACCACTAAATTATTTTGGGTAATTGTACAACGTGTCTAAACTTTATGAATCAAACGTAAAGATTGTTTTGGAATTGGATGATTAAATTGGGACATTAACTTGACTAGGTCGTGTGCGGGCGTCGTTTCATTTGCTTGTATGATTGAGATTGGGTTGCTAAAAACTTGCTTGAGGTGAGTTCTCGTAGCCCTATTTTTTACTGGTTTTTTTCCGTTGGGGGAAAATGATACTCAAATGTGTTTTGAAATGTTTTGAATTGATCTGTGCGAAATGTGGTTTTGTTTTTGGGACAAGATATGTGCTTATGACTGCTATATGAATATTATGTGTTGATTTACTTGCATGTACAGTGTTTGGCATGGCAAGGTTCTGTGTGGTGCTTGCATGTACTGTGTTTGGCATGCAAGGTTCTGTATGGTACTTGCATATATTGTGTTTGGCATGCAAGGTTCTGTGTGGTTTGCCCTAATATAGTGCTCCAGCTGGTAGGCCCTTTAGGTGCGTAAGTGACATATTGTGATTGACTAGCGGGGATGCTATGTCTTGGATTGTTAGCATATATTCACTGTCATATAGCACTATTGTCCACTTTTGAAAGATTGGCATAAATTTTAGGTTTAAGGTCAAACCTACGAGCTCACCAACATTATTGTTGACCTTTTTGAGTATCATTTTCAAGTGAAGTGAAAAAAGAGTATTTTGGTGATTGTGATAGCAGACTTAGAAGTATCCCGTGTGGAATTTCGTTTGAAGTCTTGCTTGCTTGTTGTTTGATTATAGTATTTGGATGTTTTGGATTAAGTTTAGATTATGGTCCCCTGTGAGGGCATATGAATAATTGTAAGAGATTGTGGATTTTAGTTGCGATTTGGGACATCACTTGATTTTGTTCGAGGTTGATGGTCTTCATAGCACTTAGAGTTTATGCAATGTAGTTTTCTCTATTTTGTATCTTGTGTTATGATTGATCATTATGTTGCATTCCCGAGTTTCCGCCTTTGTCGGGGTGTGACAGATTGGTAATCAGAGCCAAGGTTATAGAGAACTAGGTGGATTGGCCTAGACTATAACCTAAGATCCGTCGTCTAGTTGCGTATAGGATCTATGTGCGCAGTGTTCGGCTTTTGTGTGCTTTTGTGTATTCGCGGTTTAGTGCTTTAGTTATGTCAGTCATTGAAATGTGTGAGCTCAAAATTGAATATGTCTAGGAAAGGATGCGAATATAAGTACGGTGGCCAACGTAATTATAAGTGTATCACAACCCACTCATACTTAGTAATGTTGTTTACACAAACCGATGTTGACACCATAGGGTGGTGTTATGTGTATATCGGTATATATAGTAAGATATTCTATACATATTAGTCTTCCCACTTACCTAATGTTGCCCATGTTCTCCCTCGTATAGATAATGCCGCCAAGAATGAGGACCCGAAGTGCTGGTCGGCCTGCTGCCGAATCACTAGGAGAGGGAACGGGTGAACGGTTTGGTAGAGGTGGAAGGGGTAGAAGACCTAGGGAAGGTAATGATGAGCGTGTTGATGAATTGAATGGTCAAGAAAATGACCAAGGTATGGGAGCTAATTGGGGTGTAGAGGGAGTCAATGGGAATGTAAAGGGAGCCAATGGGGGAGCACCCGACTTCTCAAAGATCATTGCCTAACAATTATAGAATCTCTTACCCGCCATGTTGGCTCAGGTTAGTAACTGAGGAAATGCTAGAAATCAGAATGGTAATGTGGGTAATGAGAACATTGGGAATGTGATAGTAAATGGCAACCGGATAGGTTGTTCATATAAGGAGTTCTTAGCTTGTAACCCTAAGGAATATGATGGTAAGGGAGGTGATGTAGTTCTCACTCGTTGGATTGAGAAAATGGATTTTGTGCACGATATGAGTGGTTGTAGTATTGACAAAAAAGTGAAATACATTGCTGGTTTATTTGTGGGCAAGGCTTTAACGTGGTGGAACTCTCAAATCCGCACACTAAGCTGGGAAGTTATTGTTAGTATGTCATGGAATGAAATTAAGTTTATGATGATACAAGAGCTTTATCCTAGTCATGAGATGCAAAAGTTAGAATCTGAGTTTTGTAATCACGTCATGGTCGGGGCTGGCCATGCTGCGTATACTGATAGGTTTCATGAGTTGGCTAGGTTAGTTCCACATTTAGTAACTCTAGAGAGTAGGATGATTGAGAGGTATGTGTATGGCCTTGCTCCACAAATCCGTGGGATGGTGGCAGCAACAGAGCCAAAGACTATACAGAAGGTTGTGCATATTTCTGGTGCACTGACTGATGAGGCTGTTAGGAATGGATCAATTAAGAAGGTTGAGAAAAAAGGAAATATGAGGGAACCTAGCAAGGATAAGAATGGTAGGGATTGTAATAAGAGGGCTAAGACTAGGAATGCTTTTGCTACTACTGTAAACCCTGTAGGAAGAGATAATACGGATACTTGGCCCAAGTGTACCATCTGCAACTCCTTCTATGCTCCCGGTGGGCTTTGTCGCACATGCTACAACTGTAACCGCCCGGGTCATTTGGCAAGGGATTGTAGAAGTGTGCCAAGGAATGTAAACCCTGTCAATGCTAGAAACCCAACTGTTAGGGCATGTTATGAGTGTGGTAGTACCAACCATGTCAGGCCAGCTTGCCCTAGGTAGAATAGAGCACAAGGACCAGGAGAAAATCGTCCAAATCAAGTTGCCGCTAATAACAGGGGTCAAGGTCGTGGGAACCAGGCTAGGGTAGGGCATTCATATTGGGAGTAAAGGAAGCTCGCCAGGATCCGAACATTGTGACGGGTACGTTTACTTTGAATAATCATTTTGCCACTACCTTATTTGACTCTGGTGCCGATTATAGTTTTGTTTCCACTACCTTTATACCTCTGTTAGGCTTAGAGCCCAGCGAATTAGGCTTCACATATAAGATTGAGATAGCTAGCGGGCAGCTAGTAGAGATTGATAAGGTTATTAGTGGGTTGAAATCTGGAAATCAGGGTAATGTCTTTAACATTCGACTTGATTACTCCTTTTGGGGCATGAGGAGTTTTGATGTGATTATAGGTATGGACTGGTTGTCTAAATATAAAGGTGAAATAATTTGCCATGAGAAGGTAGTGAGGATACCACTACCGAATGGCAAGGTACTTAGAGTATTAGGAGAGAGACCGGAAGAGAAAGCAAGCTTTTTGATCGGTGTTAAGAAACAAGAATAGATTGTCGTGGTTAAATATTTTCCTAAGGTATTCCCGGATGACCTATCTGGATTATCGCCTATTCGGGAAATTGAGTTTCGGATTGAGTTAACCCCTCGAGCAACGCCGGTAGCAAAGTCTCCTTATCATTTGGCACCTTCTGAATTGGAGGAGTTGTCGGGACAACTCAAGGAACTCCAAGACAAAGGTTTCATTCGACCAAGTTCATCGCCTTGGGGAGCGTCGGTGTTGTTCGTTAAGAAAAAGGATGGTTCTTTTTAGGAGGGCATTGTTATAGGGAATTGAACAAGTTGACTGTTAAGAATCGTTATCCACTTCCAAGAATTGATGATTTATTTGACTAACTGCAAGGGTCGTAGTTTTTCTTAAAGATAGATCTTAGGTCTGGATACCATCAGCTGAGAGTGCACGAGGATGACATTCCAAAGAGTGCGTTTAGAAACTCATTATGGACATTTCAGTTTATATAATGCCCTTTGGTCTTAACTAATGTCACCAGCGTATTTATCGGATTTTATGAATATGTTTGTAGGCCTTATCTTGATAAGTTTGTGATAGTGTTTATAGACGATATCTTAATCTACTCTAATGGAATCAAGAGGTGTATGTAAAAACACTTAAGGTTTGTCTTGGGACTGTCTTAAAAGGGAGTAACTATTTGCTAAATTTTTTTCTAAGTGTGATTTCTGGCTAAGAGAAATTGCCAGTTTTTTGGGCATGTGTAAATGATAATGGGATTCATGTAGACCCTAGTAAGATATTGAATGCTTTTAATAATTAGAAAGCCCTAGAATATCGACTGAGGTTCATCGTTCTTAGAAATTTTTTTAGCTGGGTATTACCGTGGTTCATTGGAGTACTTTCTAAGAGAGCTAAGTATTCCTACTATCTTTGACTCAGAAGAGTAAGACTTTCGATTAGGGTGAGGAACATGAATTGGCATTTCAGACCTTGAAGGATAAGTTGTGTAATGCGCCTGTTCTAACTCTCCCTGATGGACCAGAGGACTTTGTGGTATATTAAGATGCGTTCAGGATAGGACTAGGCTGTATGTTAAAGCAAAGAGGTAAAGTGATAGCCTATGCATCTAGCCAGTTGAAAATTCATGAGAAGAATTACACTACCCATGATTTAAAGTTGGGTGCGGTCGTGTTTGCACTTAAGATCTGGAGGACATTATCTGTATGGACAAAGAGTGTCATCTAATGGGGATAATAAGAGTCTTTAGCATATCTTTAGTCAGAAAAAGGAGTTGAATATACGACAGAGTCGCTGGTCAGAGTTGTTAGGTGATTATGGCTTATATAAATTCGCTACCATTCTTGGGAAGGCAAATGTGGTGGTTGATGCCACTAACTAGGAAGGAAGAGTAAAGCCTAAGAGGAGTTAGAGCTTATGATATGATCCTTCTGTCGAGTATCAAGGTTTAGGAATATTGGAGGCTCGAAAGGAGGCTATGGTTGAGTTGCAAGATTGCAGAAGGTTTGGATGAGTTATAGAACAGAGAAGTGAAGGAACTTTATACCCCCCCCCCCCCCCCCCCCCCCCCCCCCCCCCAATAGATCGAATATGGGTAACTTGAAGGGTGAAGTGAGAACCCTGATAATGGATGGGTCCTATAAGTGAGTACTTTGAACACCCATGAGCTGATAAGAGTTTATGATTTTGAGAGATAGTATTTGGTGCCGTCTGAAAAAGGATATAGCTGAGTATGTTAGTAAGTGTTTGACTTGTTTGAAGGTTAAGGCTGAGCATCAAAGGCCATCTAGATTGCTCCAGCAACCTGTGATTCCCGTATGGAAATGTGAATGTATAGCTATGGATTTTGTGACTAAGTTGCTAGGGACTAGTATGTGGGCATGACACAATTGGGTCATTGGGCCGATTGACTATGTCTGATCATTTTTTACCCTGATGCGTGAGGATTAGAGATGAAAGTTTGGTAGATTGTATTTGAATGAGATAGTTACTAGACATGGTATGCCAATCTTGATTATATCGGATTGTGATAGTCATTTCACATCAAGGTTTTTGGCAGTCAATGCAAGAGGCATTAGGGACTCGTTTAGACATGAGTACGACTTATCACCCTCAGACCGATGGTCAGAGTGAGCGTACTATTCAGACTTTAGAAGACATGCTTAGAGCGTGTGTCCTGGACTTCGGAGAAGTTGGGATGTTCATCTTCCGTTGGTTGAGTTTTCGTATAACAATAGTTATCATTCTAGTGTGAGATGTGCTCCGTTTGAGGCATTGTATGGTAGAAAGTATCGTTCGCCAATTATGTGGGCTGAGGTTGGAGAAGGTCAGTTGATAGGACCTGAGTTAGTGCAAGAGACTACTGAGAAGATCTCGCAGATTAAGGATAGACTTAAGGCTGCGCGTGATCGTTAGAAATAAGAGGAGGAAGCCTCTAGAGTTTAGTGTAGGTGACTATGTCTTGCTCAAAGTGTCGCCTTAGAAAGGTGTGGTACGCTTTGGGAAGAAAGGGAAGTTATCACCTAGGTTTGTTGGACCGTTTGAGATTATTGAGAAAGTAGGCACTGTGGCCTATCAGTTAGAATTTCCTAAGGAATTGAATGGTGTTCATGACACGTTCCACGTGGCGAACCTTAAGAAGTGTTTGGCTGATTATACTGGCATGTGCCTTTTAGATGAGATTCGAGTTTATGCTAAGTTAAATTTTATGGAAGAGCCTGTGGAAATTTTGGAAAGAGAGTTTAAGAAGTTGGAGCGTAGTAGGATTTCGGTGGAATTCGAAACGTGGCCCTGAATTCACGTGGGAACGTGAGGATCAGATGAAATTGAAGTACCCGCATTTGTTTAGTAATGTTAGTAGTTGAATTTCGGGGACGAAATTCTTTTAAGGGGGGTAGAATGTAACCTTTGCCCTTTTGTGTTCTGAATATTTCAGTTATAGTCCTTTGACTATTTGACTTTTGTTAGTTTATTCAGAATTTTGTACCGTGTTGACAGTGGTGATTTTTATGAGATATGTTGATTTGAGTTTATGTCGATTCTAATTCCTTTTGGAAGGTATTATTGTGTTATTTGTATTTCGGGTGGTTTGACCCGTGAATTTTGAGAAATGCCGAAAAAACGAGTCTGACACGTCCGTTAATGTCCAAATGAGTTTTGAAGCATTGTAATGTTGAAAAATATGTCGTGTAAATACTCTAGGTTAATGGAAAAGTATTTTTAAAATGAATAAAAATGCTAATTAACTTTGGGGTAAATTTTTCGGTTATTTTTTCGAGTATTTAAGTGATCTTGACGCGAAAAGAAAGGCATGAGACCTCTTTGGATCCTCTAGCCGGTTCTAGTCTCTTAGTAGACATCAAGGCAAAGTTTTAGGAAGTGTGTCCATGGATGGTACACATAAAAGATCCTTATCCTCATTTGAAAAACACATAGTTCATTTTCACAAAAAAATCCTCTCCCTTCTCTCTTTGTTGGTTCGTCCGAGAAACACACACACACATAAATTATATTTTTGAACTTTGATCAAGAACAAGAGTTATAATTATTTGGGGGTTGTTTCTAGTGTTTGGGTATTCATTTATACAACGTTTGGGTTGTTCCGATATCATGTCGAAATCTACAAATTTGAAGATTTTCTTATAAGTTTTCAAATGTTTAAATTTGTTTTGTCCTTTTGTGTTATTTTTGATGCATAGTTGTAGCTTGACAAGTGATCGTTGTGTAAATTGAATTTTTAGAAAGCGGAAAAAAAGGAAAATCGGAGGGTTTGGTTCGTGTATTAAGAAAAGGAAAAGAGGATTTTTGTAGTTTTGATGTTGTGGTCGTGATGGTTGAATAATATATGATGCTAGAATGCTTATTTTTGATAGTAGCTTGTATAGCTTATTCGGGCTTTTTTTAAGCTATTTCTTGGCTTATTTTGGGCTTTAAGTACGAACCACTTCCCAACATATTAGAAAGTGATTTTGATTATTTTTGTGTTATGGCGTATGTTGTGGATTATTTTTGAGGCTTATGGTAGTAACAAAATGCGATACGTAGCTTATTAGCTTATTTTTCAAAGTTGATATACGTTTTTAGCTATTGGACTCACGGGCCAATAAGTCTATTTAAGCAACGGCTTAATGGAGGCTTATTGTTAGGATTTTGTTTTCCTACTTAAGTAACGACAATACAAATAGTTAGTACTGATAGTTATTGTTAGTACGACTGTAAAAGTGTAAGTTTCTGATCATTTAGGGTTAGTTCTGTTAAGTAGAAATTAGTTAGTCCGTTTATGAGGATATGCATGGATATCTAGGAAAAGATATTGTGTTATCTTGTTAGCGATTTGTAAGCTGTTAGGGTTATTACTTAGTCTATAAAGGATCCCTCTCTGCATAGTTAGATCACAACCATACACGACTTCCAGCTATCTGCTTTTAATAGCAAAAATCATATCAAATAAGTTAGTAAATCTGTAATCATTAAAAGCAGATTAATAGAGTTATTATTTAGTCTTACATTGTTTTTCTTAGTACTTGTGTTAAGATCCGATTAAACCACATAGTATTCATAATCAAATGTTTCACTTAGTCAGTTGTTTTATACATTTTGGCTATCTCCTTTATAGGCTGCAAAGATTCTACTCGTTTAGGGACTCACAAGTGGTATCAGAGCCTGTGAGAAACTCTGAATAAGAAGAACAATCTAATCCAGTAATAAACCTTCATCCTTCAAACTAAACATGTCTGGACCACAAGATGAAATTCCACCACCACCACCACCTCCACCATCATCATCACAAACACCAACCCAACTAACTCCTCATACAGTATCAACCATCAAGCTGCCTATTCTCAAAAAGGGAGAATATGATATCTGGGCTATGAAGATGGAGCACTATTTGCCCATACAGTACTATCCAATCCTGGGAGGTTATACAAAATAGGAATGGTCCTGTATCAATCACTAAAATACATCAGGACAAATTAAGGTTTTGCCTCATGAATGCAGAGAGATTGTAGCAGAGAAAGAGAGAGAAAAGTAAGGACCACCTTGCTTTATGGCCTTTCCATGATGATCATCTTCTCTAAGTTCTTAAGATGACAGTTGCAATGAAATGTGGGATGCCTCAAAACTAGATTTAGTGGAAATGATGAATCAGAAATGCAGTAGTTATCTTGAAGCATACAATTGAAGGATTCTCTATATCCAACACAGAAGGGCTTCACAAAGGTTTATGACAGGTTCCAAAGTCTTCTAAGTCAGCTAGAGATTCATGGAGCAGGTGTATCTACTGAGGATGCTAATAAAAAATTCCTAAGATTCTACCTCTCTGCTGGTCACAAGTCTCCCTAATAATGAGAACCAAACCAGGGGTGGACACTCTTAGTTTTCGATGATTTGTACAATAATCTAAGAGTCTTTGAGAGTGATATAAAAGGCTCTACTGCATCATCATCCACTAGCCCACAAAATGTAGCTTTTGTCTCTGAGAACACAAACAGTACTAATGAAGTTAGTACTGCTTATTGTGTTCCCAATCTTTCTGGTCAAAACACAAAGTATGAACAAACTTCTTCATACTCACTTCTTGCTAATCAATCTAGCTGCCCTCAACTGGATCATGAGGACTTGGAACAGATTGATGAATATAACCTTGAAGAAATGGACTGACGTGGCAAGTGGCCATGATCTCAATGAGAATGTAAAAAGTTTTTCTAAGAAGACTGGTAGAAAGTACAATTTGATAAAAAAGAAGCTGTTGGCTTTGATAAACCAAAGTGGAATGGTTATAATTGCATAAAACGGGCATTTTGCTAGGAGTGTAGAATAGATCAATGAAATCAGATAACAGGAGAAGAGATGCTTGGAATTCTGGAAACAAAGATGGGGGCAGAACTGTACAGAAGGAGGACTCTAAAGCATTGGTGACAATTGATGGAGAAGGTGTGGATTGGTCAAACCATTCAGAAGATGAAGATTATGCTTTGATGGCTTGCAACAGCTCAGACTTAGACACAGAGGTAATTTCATGTTCAAATAAGTGTAAAGAGTCTTATGCTAATCTTAAAAAATTATATGATGCTCAAAGAGAACAACTTAGTGATGCAAGCATAGAAATAAAAGCATATTCTCAAGGTCTTAAGAAAGTTGAAGCACAGTTAGTTGCTCATCAACAAGGAAACTTTGTATGAACAAAAGATAAAGTTTAGAAAATAGATTTAGAGATGATAAAACAGATGTTCTCACATACCATAAGAAATTGTTAGCAGAAGCTCAAAAAGAAAAAGAAGATTTAAAGGCTAAAGTAGAAAAATGGCATAATTCTTCTAAAAATCTTAGTAAATTGCTAAATACCCAAATAAGTGCTAATGATAAGTTTGGGCTTGGGTATGGGGATCATAGATATGATGGTATTTTGAGTTATGAAAATGAAGTATTGCAGAGTGTTTTTATGAATAAAGAGAGTGATATAGAAAACCAACCTGTGTATGATAGATTTGCAGAGGGAATGCTGCTGACCCACCATGGACAGGAGAATTATATGCCTACTGACTGAAATTGAAATAGATTACTCACAGTTTACATATGGTCCAAAACAGACTCAACCCTAGTGAATCTGAATCCAATCAACGTGAATTGATACTTGGGATATTACATTAGTACAGAACCCTCTTGAAATTAGTGTCTGAACCAGTGGTCAATGATAACTAATGTAGAATGTTAACCTTAGGTTCTGGTCTGATGCTTCCTTCATTGAGGAGTATGGTCAAATAGTGATGATGAGTGTTAGTTTATACCAACAAAACAACAAGAAACACCTAGTTTTGCTAACCAGCAAGTAAAAACTCCTAGGGAAAATGTTAAAAGTCAATACACACATAGTCAAAAACCTAAAGTTGATAAGAAAGATTTGGGGCATGGGTTTGCTGTAAGAGCATGTTTTGTATGTGGTAGTCTTAATCATTTGATTAGAGATTGTGATTTTCATGAGAAGAGAATGGCAAGAAAAGCTGAGTTAAACAATGGTTGGAATAATGTGCAAAGAGTGAATAAACAAAACCAATTTGTTCCTTCAGCAGTACTAACTAGAACTGGTATAATTCCAGTTAATACTGCTAGAGCTAGCAGTACTAAAAATTTTAGTACTGCTAGGCAAAGTGTTAACAGACAGACAGTACTAACTAGTACTGCCATGAAAGTTAATACTGTTAAGCCCATTGTGAATAGAGTTAGACCAGCAAATGTTTTTTATAAAACTCATTCATCATCCTCAAGACCTTTCAAAAGGCCAACAGTACTTAGAACAGATTTTTCAAAACAAAAAGTTAATCCTGCTAGGTAAATAAGTAGTCCTGTTGGGGAAAAAGGGAAAACTGCTGTTAAGTCCTCAGCAGGTTGTAATTGGAGACCACAAAAATACCATGGTGGATCCAAATACAATAGTGGATCCAGTCTTGGAAAATGTGGACTCTTTTCAATGATCCACTAGGCACACTCAAGCCCAAAAGTTGGTTCCTAAGAGAAACTAATCTCTTTCTTTTAATGTGCAGGGATTATCCAATAGAGCTATAAGTATAAAGGAATTTGTTGATAGTCGGATGTTCCAGGCACATGACTGGAAACAAGGCCTACCTTGATGAATTTCAAGACTTTAATGGTGGCCCTGTTGCTTTTGGAGGTAGTAGAGGTTATATCACTGGTAAAGGTAAAATAAAAACTGGAAAGTTAGATTTTGAGGATGTGTGCTTTGTGAAAGAACTTCAGCATTTCAATCTTTTTTCTGTGTCACAAATGTGTGACAAAAAGAACAAGGTTCTGTTTACTGACTCTGAATGTCTTGTTTTGTCTCCTGAATTTAAGTTACCTGATGAAAATCAAGTACTACTTAAAATCCCTAGACAAAACAACATGTACAGTTTCAATTTAGAGAACATTGTTCCTTCAGGAGGATTGGCTTGTTTAATTGCCAAAGGCTCAAACTGATGAAATCTAACAAAATTGCATAGGAGGTTGGGTCATGTCAATTTCAAAAATTTACAATAAACTTGTGAAGGGAAACCTTGTTAGAGGTCTACCTTCAAAGATTTTTCAAAATGACCACACTTGTGTTGCTTGTCAGAAAGGAAAGCAACACAAGGCCTCCTGTAAGGCCAAGACAGTAAGCTCTATTAGCCACTCTTTACAACTCCTTCATATGGATTTGTTTGGACCTACATCTGTAAGGAGTTTAAATCATAAGACCTATTGCCTAGTTATCACTGATGATTTTAGCAGGTTTAGTTGGGTATTTTTCTTAAGAACTAAGGATGAAACTAGTGCAATCCTTAAGGACTTTATAAGACAGATAGAGAACCAACTGAATCAAAAAGTTAAGACCATTAGAAGTGATAATGGTACAGAATTTAAGAACAGAGATGTTATTGAATTTTGTGGGTTAAAAGGGATCAAGAGGGAATACAGTAATGCCAGAACTCCACAACAAAATGGAGTTGCTGAGAAGAACATGACCTTATTGAGCTGGCAAGGACCATGCTTGCAGATTCATTTTTACCTAACACTTTTTGGGCTCGAAGCAGTTTAGTACTGCTTGTTATCGTTCTAAATAGGTTTAGTGACCAGCTCATAATAAGACACCTTATGATTTTTTAAACTGGTAAGATACCAATTATAGTTATATAAGAACCTTTTGGGTGCCATGTGACCATTTGTAATACCATTGTCCACTTGGCAAGTTGCAGGCAATCGTGAAGGGTTTTTAGTTGGGAATTCTCTACAAAAGCAAGGCTTTTAGGGTTCTACAATTTAGAAACCAAAGAGTTGAAGAGAACATTGAACAACCTTCTTAGAGACAACCAAAGTTGCAGGAAAAGGACCCAACTTGGCTTTTTGATCTTGATTTATTTAACAGATTCTATAGAATTATCATCTGTTGTTCAAGAATCAAGCTAAACCTACACGCAGGTCAACAAGAAGCTAAACCAAAATGCAGGTACAAAAGAGATTATCGATGAAGGGATTTGACAATGAATATGAATCTGCTCAAGACTTGTTTTGTATGCCAATATGGCCTTTTATCTTTCAACAAACACTCTAGCTTAATAAACAGATGATAAAAGAGAAGGTCCAAGAGAGGAAGAACAAAGTCTTATGGATGAACTTGAAAGACTTAAGAGGCAAGAAAAGGAGGCTAATGAGGTAGCTGATAGTTCTAAGGAAGAAGTCTTGAGCACTTAGTGATAAAAGTAAGGAGTTCTAGGCCTAGCAGTACTAAATTTTTAGTACTTTTAGCACAAGACTATAGCTAGTAGTACTAACCCACTTATATTGTTAGCATACCAGTTAGTACTGCCAGTCCTTATGAGGGACTATCTCTTGCTGATCCAACACATTCTGAAGAAGATGATTCAGAAATACCTCCCCTTGAGGATATCTATCAAAATTCCACAGATGGTATTTTCACTACTTCTTCTTTTGATGATGAGGGTGCAGTGGCTGACTTCACAAACTTAGAGACTGTTGTGAATGTTAGTCCTATTCCCACATCAAGGATACACTCCACTCATCTAAAGCATTTTTCTAGGAGATCAAACTCGCGTTCAAACAAGAAGCAAAAGTTAAAACAAGTTCTGGAGCTCATGCTTTTGTTAGCTATGTTCAAAAAGCAAAGAAACTACCATAGGACTTTCATCATTGTTTATTTGCTTGTTTTTTCCACCGTTGTTCAAACATGAACCCAAGAAGATTTCAAAGCTCTTGAGATGAAGCTGGGGTTGATTGGATATGCCAGAAGATTGTTGCAGTTCGAGATACAGAAAGTTTTGATCTTAGTAGTTTTGGCACTTATGGGAAGCAAGGCTTCGGTTCCAAAGTGGGTCTATCGAAATAAAAAGGATGAAAGAGGAGTTGTTGTCAGAAATAAAGCAAGGTTAGTTGCTCAGGGTCATAGGCAAGAGGAAGGGAATGAAACGATGTTTGAGGTTTTTGCTCCTGTGGCAAGACTTGAAGCCATACGGATCTTTTTAGCCTTTGCCTCATTTATGGGCTTTATAGTCTATTCAATGGATGTTAAAAGTGCTTTCCTTTATGGGAAAATTGATGAAGAGGTTTATGTGTCTCAACCGCCAGGTTTTCAAGATCCTAAATATCCTAAGAAAGTATACAAGGTTGTAAAAGCTCTCTATGGGCTACATCAAGCTCCCAGAGCCTGGTATGCTACTTTATCTACTTTCTTGTTGAAGAATGGATACAGAAGAGGAACCATTGACAAAACTCTCTTCCTTAAGAAGGACAAACATGATAATTACTTGTTTCAAGTGTATGAGGGATGATATCATCTTTGGCAACAAGAAATCTTGTTTGATGAGTTTAAGGCATTATGAAGAGTCAATTTCAGATGAGTTCAATGGGGAGGAGCTCACTTTCTTCTTGGACTACAGTCAAAACAAAGCCTGATGGTATCTTTTTTAGTCAGGATAAGTTTGTTGTAGATATCTGATTAAAGAAGTTTTCGACTTGCAAATGTAAGGACTTGCTGTACAACCAATGAGAATCAAAAGCCTTTAGTCCAAGGATGGGGAAGCAGTGATGTGGATGGCCTTCTTATAGGTCCATGCATTAGCCTCTTTAATGTTACTTGACTGCTTCTAGACCTGACATCTATGTTTGCAGGTTTGTGCTTGTTCTAGGTTTACAGGTACTCCAAACAGTCTTCCCATCTAAGTGCTGTTAAGAGGACCTTTTTAGGTTACCTAAAGGGCAACCCCAAAACTGGGTCTTTGGTATCATAGAGTGTCTTCATTTGAACGGAATCCTACTCAGATAGTACTATGCTGGCAAATCTTGACAGGAAATCCACAACAGGGAGGTGTCAATTTTCTTAGCAGAGGACCCATTTCTTGGCCATGCAAAAGCAGACAATTGTGGCTTCTTGAATCACGCCATGGTCGGGGCTGGCCATGCTACGTATACTGATAGGTTTCATGAGTTGGCTAGGTTAGTTCCACATTTGGCAACTACAAAGAGTAGTATGATTGAGAGGTATGTGTATGGCCTTGCTCCACAAATCCGTGGGATGGTGGCAGCAACGGGGCCAAAGACTATACAAAAGGCTATGCAGATTTCTGGTGCACTTACTGATGAGGTTGTTAGGAATGGATTAATTAAGAAGGTTGAGAAAAGAGGAAATGTGGGGGAACCTAGCAAGGATAAGAATGGTAGGGATGATAATAAGAGGGATAGGACTAGGAATGCTTTTGCTACTACTGTAAACCCTGTAGGAAGAGAGAATACGGGTACTTAGCCCAAGTTTACCATCTGCAACTCCTTCCACGCACCCGGTGGGCTTTGTCGCACATGCCCTAACTGTAACCGCCCGGGTCATTTGGCAAGTGATTATAGAAGTGTGCCAAGGAATGTGAATCCTGTCAATGCTAGAAACCCAACTGTTAGGGCATGTTATGAGTGTGGTAGTACCGACCATGTCAGGCCAGCTTGTCCTAGGTGGAATAGAGTACAAGGACCGGGATAAAATCATCCAAATCAAGTTGCTGCTAATAACGGGGGTCAGGGTCGTGGAAATCAAGGGAACCAGGCTAGGGGTAGGGCATTCATAATGGGAGTAGAAGAAGCTCGCCAAGATCCGAACATTGTGATGGGTACGTTTATTTTGAACAATCATTTTGCCACTACCTTATTTGACTCTGGTGCCGACTATAGTTTTGTCTCCACTACTTTTATACCTCTGTTAGGCTTAGAGCCCAGCGATTTAAGTTTCAAATATGAGATTGAGATAGCTAGCAGGCAGCTAGTAGAGATTGATAAGGTTATTAAGGGTTAAAAACTGGAAATCGAGGGTCATGTCGTTGACATCGACTTGATACCTTTTGGGCATGGGATTTTTGATGTGATTATAGGCATAGACTGGTTGTCTAAATATAAAGCTGAAATAATTTGCAATGAGAAGGTAGTGAGGATACCACTACCAGATGGCAAGGTACTTAGAGTATTAGGAGAGAGACCCGAAGAGAAAGAGAGATTTTTGATGGGTGTTAAGAAACAAGAAGAGATTGTTGTGGTTAGAGATTTTCTTGAGGTATTTCCGGATGATCTAACTGGATTACTGCCTATTCGGGAAATTGAGTTTCGGATTGAGTTAATCATTGGAGCAACGCCGATAGCAAAGTCTCCTTATCGTTTGGCACCTTCTGAATTGGAGGAGTTGTCAGGACAACTCAAGGAACTCCAAGACAAAGGTTTTATTCGACCAAGCTCATCACCTTGGGGAGCGCCGGTATTGTTTGTTAAGAAGATGGTTCTTATAAGATGTGCATTGATTATAGAGAATTGAACAAGTTGACTGTTAAGAATTGTTATCTACTTCCTAAAATTGATGATCTATTTGACCAACTGCAAGGGTCGCAGTTTTTCTCGAAGATAGATCTTAGGTCTGGATACCATCAGCTGAGATTGCATGAGGATGACATTCCAAAGACTGAGTTTAGAACTCGTTATGGACATTTCGAGTTTACTGTAATGCCCTTTGGTCCGACTAATGCACCAGCGATATTTATGGATTTGATGAATAGAGTTTGTAGGCCTTATCTTGATAAGTTTGTGATAGTGTTTATAGACGATATCTTAATCTACTCTAAGACTCAAGAGGAGCATGTAGAACACTTAAGGTTAGTCTTGGAACTGCTCAAAAAGGAGAAACTGTATGCTAAATTTTCTAAGTGTAAATTATGGCTAAGAGAAGTGCATATTCTTGGGCATGTGATAAATGCTAATGGGATTCATGTAGACCCTAGTAAGATTGAAGATGTTAAGAAATGGAAAGCCCATAGAACTTTGACTAAGGTTCGTTCGTTCATAGGATTGGCTGGGTATTACCGTAGGTTCATTGAGAACTTTTCTAAGATAGCTAAGTCTCTTACTATCTTGACTCAGAAGAGTAAGACTTTCGATTGGGGTGAGGAACAGGAATTGGCATTTCAGACCTTGAAGGATAAATTATGTAATACGCCTGTTCTAGCTCTCCTCGATGGACCAGAAGACTTTGTGGTTTGTTGTGATGCGTCTGGGATAGGACTAGGCTGTGTGTTAATGCAAAGAGGTAAAGTGATAGCCTATGCGTCTAGGCAGTTGAAAATTCATAAGAAGAATTATACTACCCATGATTTAGAGTTGGGTGCAGTCGTGTTTGCACTTAAGTTCTGGAGACATTATCTGTATGGGACAAAGTGTGTCATCTATACAGATCATAAGAGTCTTCAACATATCTTTAGTCGTTGTATAGAGTTGTTTAGTGATTATGAATGTGAAATTCGCTAGCATCCTGGTAAGGCGAATGTGGTGGCTGATGCCCTAAGTAGGAAGGAAAGAGTAAAGCCTAAGAGAGTTAGAGCTATGAATATGATCCTTCAGTCGAGTATCAAGGATAGGATACTGGCGGCTCAGAAGGAGGCTATGGATGAGTTTGCAGGATTGCAGAAAGGTTTGGATGAGATGATAGAACAGAGAAGTGATGGAACCATGTACTACCTAGATCGAATATGGGTACCTTTGAAGGGTGAGGTGAGAACCCTAATAATGGATGAAGCCCATAAGTCGAAGTACTCTGTACACCCAGGAGCTGATAAGATGTATTATGATTTGAGAGATAGGTATTGGTGGCCTAGAATGAAAAAGGATATAGCTGAGTATGTTAGTAAGTGTTTGACTTGTTTGAAGGTTAAGGCTGAGCATCAAAGGCCATCTGGCTTGCTCCAGCAACCTGAGATTCCCGTATGGAAATGGGAAGGAATAGCTATGGATTTTGTGACTAAGTTGCCTAGGACTAGTAGTGGGCATGACACAATCTGGGTCATTATGGACCGATTGACTAAGTCTGCTCATTTTCTACCTATGCGTGAGGATTATAAGATGGAAAGGTTGGCTAGATTGTATTTGAATGAGATAGTTGCTAGACATGGTGTGCCGATCTCGATTATATCGGATCATGATAGTCGTTTCACATCAAGGTTTTGGCAGTCAATGCAAGAGGCATTAGGGACTCGTTTAGACATGAGTACGGCTTATCACCCTCAGACCGATGGTCAGAGTGAGCATACTATTCAGACTTTGGAAGACATGCTTAGAGCGTGCGTCCTAGACTTCAGAGGAAGTTGGGATGTTCATCTTTCGTTGGTTGAGTTTTCGTATAACAATAGTTATCATTCTAGTGTGAGATGTGCTCCGTTTGAGGCATTGTATGGTAGAAAGTGTCGTTCGCCAATTATGTGGGCTGAGGTTGGAGAAGGTTAGTTGATAGGACCTGAGTTAGTGCAAGAGACTACTAAGAAGACTTCACATATTATGGATAGACTTACGGAATGTACGTGATGGTCAGATAAAGTTATGCTAATAAGAGGAGGAAGCCTATAGAGTTTAGTGTAGGTAAACTATGTCTTGATCAAGTGTTGCTTAGAATGGTGTGGTATGATTTGGGAAGAAAGGAAGTTTAGCACCTAGGTTGTTGGACCGTTTGAGATTATTAAGAAAGTAGGTCATTGTGGCCTATCGGCTTAGATTTGCTTGAGGAGTTGAATGTGTTCAATGACCAACGTTTTTTTCACGTGTGAACCCTTAAAAAGTGTGTTTTTTTTCGGCTGATCCAACATGCAAGTCGCCTTTGGAGGATTACGAGTGATGCTATGTTGAATTTTTGTGAAGAACATGTGGAAATTTTGAAGAGAGTTTTAGATGTTGAAGCGTTATAGGATTGCCATCGTCAAGGTTCAGTGGAATTCGAAACGTGGTCAGTGATTCACGTGGGAACGGTGAAGACAGATGAAATTGAAGTACCGCATTTGTTTGTTAATGTTAGTAGTGAATTTGGGGACAAAAAGTTCTTTTAAATGGGTAGAATGTAACAATTTTGCCCTTTTTGGAACTGAATTTTCTTAATAGTCTTTTGACTATTTGACTTTTGTCAGTTTATTTAGATTTTGTACCATGTTGACGGTAGTGATTTTTTTGAGATATGTGATGATTTAAGGTTTATTGTGATTAATAATCCCTTTTGGAAGGTATTATTGTGTTATTTGTATTCCGGGTGGTTTGACCCGTGAATTTTGAGAAATGCTGAAAAACGAGTCCAACACGTTCGTTAATGTCCAAATAAGTTTTGAAGGGTTTAAAGTGTAAATATATCGTGTAAATACTCTAGGTTAATGGAAAAGTATTTTTAAGGTGAATAAAAATGCTAATTAACTTTGGGGTAAATTTTACGGTTGAGTTTTACGAGTATTTAAGTGATCCCGACACGAAAAGAAAGGCCCAAGACCACTTTGGATCCATGGTCGGTCAAGAAGTCAAAGAAGGGAACAAGGAGGCATGATTTTAGCTTCCTTGTCTTGCATTGGTACACATCCCTCCCCCCCCCCTTCATTCACGAGGATTTAATCTCTACTCATTTTCTTCCTTGTCTTGCATTGGTACACATATATTCCATTCACTAGATAATTCTACTCATTTTCTTTTCATTTCAAAAAAATAAAACACACACTTGTGTGTGTGTGTCTTTGATCATCCGCCCCTAAACCACCATAATCCACCATAAAAATTCCAACTTTGATCGAGAACGTGATATTCCGGGTTGATACGAGTGTTTGGGTATTCATTTAAACAACGTTTGGGTTGTCCGGTTCGTGTCGAAATATACATTTTTGAAGATTTTCTTATAAGTTTTCAAATTTAAATTTCGTTTGTCCTTTTGGGTTTATTTTGATGCATAGATGTTAGTTGTACAAGTTGATCGTTGTGAAAATTGATTTTTAGAAGCGAAACGAAAGAAAAATGGGGTGTTTGGTGGTGTGTAAGAAAAGGAAAAAGAGAATTTTGTAGTTTTGATGTCGTGGGTCGTGATGGTTGAATATATATGATTATTAGAGATGCTAGAATGCTTATTTTTTTATAGTAGCTTGTATAGCTTATTCGGGCTTATTTTTAAGCTATTTCTTGGCTTATTTGGGCTTATATGCCACGTATAGTTTCCCAAAATCACTAGGAAAGTGATTTTGATTATTTTTGTGTTATGACGTATGTTGTGGACTATTTTTGAGGCTTATGGTAGTAACCAAATGCGATACGTAGCTTATTAGCTTATTTTCAAGCTTAATATACGTATTTTGGAGTTTATGGACTCACGGCCCAATAAGTCTATTTGAGTCGCGGCTTAATGGGAGGGCTTATTGTGGTCCGAATTATTTTCTACATATAAGTATATACTTATGTATGTAAATGGACTTTGGTTTTGGACTCGGATCGTATTTTGGACTTATAAATATCCTAATGGACCCTTGTTGGGCCTTAAGGCCCAATAAGCGATATTTAGTCGTAATAAGAGTTTTGATGGACTTTTGAAAGTGGAAATGTATTTACGAAGTGATATTGAACGATATTTTGGGGAAAATGTTTTAGTAAACGTTAAAGATTGAGATTTTAGAATTTTGTCGAAAAACATCGAATTTGTGAAAATTGTTGAAAATAAGGTTTGAAACGTTGTATAGACGTACGGGTCATGTCGAAATTTCGTAAAAAGTTTATACTTAGAAATTTTCTAAAAAAACATGATTTTTGATTTTTAAATAATAAAATAATATTTAATTATTTTAAATAATAAAATAATAAAATAATATTTAATAAAAGTTTATGCTTGTGTGATTGAGATTGGGTTGCTAAAGACTTGCTTGAGGTGAGTTCTCGTAGCCCCACTTTTTACTGGTTTTTTTCCGTTGGGGGGAAATGATACTCAAATGTGTTTTAAAATGTTTTGAATTGACCTGTGCGAAATGTGGTTTTGTTTTTGGGACAAGATATGTGGTTATGATTGCTATGTGAATATTATGTGTTGATTTACTTGCATGTACTGTGTTTGGCATGGCAAGGTTCTGTGTGGCACTTGCATGTATTGTGTTTGGCATGCAAGGTTCTGTGTGGTACTTGTATATATTGTGTTTGGCATGCAAGGCTCTGTGTGGTTCGCCCTAATATAGTGCTCCAGCTGGTAGGCCTTTTAGGTGCGTAAGTGACATATTGTGATTGACTAACGTGGATGCTATGTCTTGGATTGTTAGCATATATTCACTGTCATATAGCACTATTGTCCACTGTTGAAATATTAGCATAACTTTTGGGTTTAAGGTCAAACATACAAGCTCACCAACATTATTGTTGATATTTTCGAGTATCATTTTCAGGTGAAGTGAAAGAAGAGTAGTTTGGTGATTGTGATAGCAGACTTAGAAGTATCCCGTGTGGAATTTCGTTTGAAGTCTTGCTTGCTTGTTGTTTGATTCTAGTATTTGGATGTTTTGGATTAAGTTTGGATTATGGTCCCCTATGAGGGCTTATGAATAATTGTAAGAGATTGTGGATTTTAGTTGCGATTTGGGACATCACTCGAGTTTGTTCGAGGTTGATGGTCTTCATAGCACTTGGAGTTTATGCAATGTAGTTTTCTCTATTTTGCATCTTGTGTTATGATTGATCATTATGTTGCATTCCCGAGTTTCCGCCTTTGTCGGGGTGTGACAGTTAAAGTTACTAAAATAGTAAGTTTGGTAGAATTTAGCGGAACATACATAGTAGTTAAGCGATTAAGATTAGTTAGTGCGTTTTGAGAATATGGAAACTTAATAAATATAGGGGACGGTATTAACATCCCGAACTAAAAACTTTCCTAAAATAGAAACTTACTAAAAATAGTAACTTTTGGTTAAACACCGAAACTTAACGAAAAACTATATGATTTTAATTCGTCATGATTTGATAATCAATCTAAAGCAAACAAACATGGATGTAGATTGGTGATGAACATATTGTGCAATTCTTGGCATACTTTCCGTGTTTCTAAGACGCGTTATTATTCTAGGTCGCGGCTAAATTTCTATATCATCTTTTCTTGCGTGATTATCATTTGCTCATTTTGCTAAGGTGAGTTCATAGCCCCATGTTTTACTACTTTTACTTTACTATTTTGGGGTGAGAAACATTGCTTGTTTTTAAACAATGGACACAGTTACTTTACGTTTCCTTTTCCTGATTACGTGTTTCCTAAGTAGCGAATAGACCACTAATGCCCGAATTATCATGAACCGTTAATTTTTTAACCGACCGTACTGGTTAAGTAAGCGTGAGTGTTATAAATAGATCTATTGGGAGTATTTATCCCTATCCGGGTAAGTAGCGCTTACTAGATTCAGAGGTCCCGAACAAACGGATATATACCATGTCGGATTGTCAATAGGTGATCTTGGTCAGATACCTTTAGGGCGAGTAATTCTATTTGGCATATAAAATGCTTCCTTTTAAATTGAGCTTTGGTGTCATGAGCTTAGCGCAACAGTAAATTTCTTTTATGTGAAGTTGTATCTGTTATAACTGTCATGTGCGTACTGTGAACTTGTGGTCCAACTTTTAATTCTAAATTCAAACCTATGAATTCACCAACTTTATGTTGACGTTTTTAGCATGTTTTTCTCAGGTGCTTATCTGTGGATGTCTTTGCTTGCTTTATGGTGTTGCCTCAAGAATTATTATTATCTATGTTTACATCGTTGTCAAACTTTAAAACCTTCTATTCGTTTCCGCATATTATCTTTGGGCCTATGTAAAACTTTAACTATTTTAATTATGCAACGATGTTGGATTTTTAAACGTACCCTTAGAGGTCGTTCTTTGTATCTTGTGTGATGTATATTATGACGTCACGCCCTGATCGTGCCGGATTCACACCGTATATATATAATATATATTAGAATATAAAATATATAAAGAAGTGTAAAAACAGCAGAGTCAATGGGAGAGTGTTACTTCATAGATCAATAGCACAAGATGTGAGAACGACCTCTATATGAGTCGTTTAAAATTGATACATTGGATTAAATAGACTTGTTTGTTACAATAGCCGAAGCTTATATGTTCATCCATGAAAGTAAAGATTTTAGACATAATACAAATATTCCAAAATGTAATGCATCAAATCTTTATAGTAGGACTCCAAAATGATGACCACCAAAAATTGGGGGATCCTTGTTTTCGTACCTTATTGACCTGAGAAAAACATGCTTTAAAACGGTCACATAAAGTGGTGAATTCACAGGTTTCGTTATATGTATAAAGTCGGGGACCACAGATTTCCAAGTAGACATGTAACAATACAAAATCTTAAATGTAATTCGAGTGCTACCTATGCTCATGCACCGGAAGCGCGACATTTCACAGTAAGCAATTTAATGCTCTAAATGTGCCCATGTAGATATTCAACAGAACAGCCAATTTGTTCCGTCAGTATACGTTCGTGTTTCAGTACTGTCGAAATGATGAGCGTACTCACCGACGGGGATGTCAATCCCAAAGATCTATTCTTAAACATTCGCGCTCGCTAACTAGCAAGTGAAGTTTCTGTAGAGGCAATAGTGGGTTTAGCGACTTAGGCCAACTCGTAATATGTTTATAAGAGTACTTGCGTCCAATGGTAAACAATGCATGTTTCTACCCCCAAAAGTTGTAAAACATATAATTGTGTAAAGCTGGGGTGCCTACTGAGAACTCACGTAAGTGAATGATTGGATTATCTAAATCTAAGTATGTGATTCGCCTCGGCAATTTGAAACGCAACCTGATTTATTTTAGGCCGTATGCAGTATAATGTATTTCATATAAATACTAACATCCATGTTGTTATAGCTACACCACCTCCTAATAGTTTTTATTAATTATTTAATAAGTTAAATTCAAGATATTTAACACTGCTTACTTTGTTAAATAAAAGCGTGTGTACTGTATCCGCTTAAGAAATTAGTATTTTCGTTTACAAATGCATCGTTTGTAAAAATGTTATGATTTAATAATGATTTTTTCATTATTAAATTAATTGTTTTTTTAAAGAGGGTAGAAAATTAAAAGTGTAATGCGCGACGAGTTTTCAACTCATTATCTTTATCGTTCGACTCCGTTTCGTACGTTTCTTCTGTCCTGGATTAGTATTAAGATAAATTTTATCAACATATCGGTATTTATAGTTTAACCCTGATGAACAGTAATAATTACTGTTCATAACAGTTTAGTTTTTATAAAATAATTTACTATACATTTATAACAATACGTAACTGTGTTCGTTTTATAAATCCGTTTTTGAGTTCTTTTTGTTCGTGGGTTCATATTAAGGAATTTATCAAAATACTATATTTATACAATTTATACCTGATGACAGTTATTTTACTATTCATAACAGTTTATAAAATTGTTTTTATAAAGTTAATTATATATATAACTTGAAATCTACGTAAATAGTTCGTTATAATTCCGTTTTTCGAGTTCCTTACATGCTTACGATCCTTATAAAGAGCACTATTTTTATAAAATATAATACATAAGATTTATATTTCGAATTTCAAAAGTATATATAAAGTCATAATTAGGGTTTCTAATTAAACAAGTAGTTTTCAATCATTTATTAAGGAACTTGCACCATTATTTTACCAAGTGTTGTACCGTATATTCCACATGTATTTAGTCCTCTAAATGTCCATGTCCTTTGTCCATATGAAATCATCAAATACTTTAAATAACTTAAAAATAAAACTAGGTGGTGATTAACTAATGCAGCAAATATGTATACAATAGAAAATAAATAAACGAGTATTGAAAACTTTAAATAGACCTTATAGGTATCAAGTAGGATGATGAACACAAGATGTAAACCCCAATCAAGTCCTCAAAATCAAAACCCTAATCAAGAAAACCCTAAATATGTTCTCTTGATAAATCCTTGTTAAACCCGAATCCAAGCTTCCCAACACCTTGAGTAGTCTTAGGTAGCCTTAGAATGAACACTTGAATGCTTGGAATACCTTGGTTGCAAAATTAAAATGAAACCCTAATCACAAATTTTGTGCCGTGGGTTTAGAGGAGGGGGAAGTGATTTTTTTGCTTTGATTTTGTTTGTAGAAGAGTAAGAGGATTATAATACACTAGTTACTTGCTTTATATAGGACCTTGGAAACTAGGAAACAACCTAAGTGATACCATGGGAGGGTATGTGGTATAAGGACAAGGTCAAAGACCTCTCCTCCTCCCTATGTACATCCCACGGCTGAAATGGGGGGGGGGAGGTACATATGACAAGCCAATCTCTAGAAACATGAGCTTAAGGTACTTAATGTAAGGTTTACAAGTTGTAAAGAAAGGCTTAATAGGATTTAAATGATTTATTTCATGTATAAAAGCTCAAGTCCGGTTCTAAGATGATATAAGTGAGGAAAATAATTAAATTTTGAGTATTGGGTATAAACGTGGGTATTTGTTTAAGTGTAGATGGGTAAAGGTGCTTCCGGGTACGACCGAATGTAATTTATTGCGAAACGTAAGCGCTTTACGTAACCAA
>BQNB010030357.1:0-54940 GCA_026074375.1 Tanacetum coccineum
TGTTGCAACTACTGTTGGAACAAAATTTCTTTTAGGATGTGGGTGAATCAATTTATTTTGGTGGTTCACCCTCTGAGCATTGTTCCATATTGGTCTAATTTCCCTTTGACCAGTAACCCTTCCTTTATTATTCAACACTGGTTTTTCTACCATTTTATTTTCATAAAAATCACAGTCTTTAATTAAATGGGTGAGACTCTCACATACAAAACAATCTTTGTTTATTGACTCAAAACCATTTCCTAGTTTCTGAGTCATTATCCCATTTCAGTTTGTTCTATTATCCCTAGGACTTTGAATTTTCCTAGGATACTCTACCTGCCTATGTGTGTTTTCCTTATTAACAAATTTCACATTCTCACCAGATTTGACAAAATTGATTTTAGTAAACTTTGGTTTTGTCTGATCAGATTTAGGTCTAAACACACTATCATTATCACTATCAGTGTCCCATTCTTCAATGATAGGAGCACTTGGCCTAACAATTTTAGGCTTTTCTACACTATCTTTACTAGTCTTAGATATACTAGTTTACGTTTCACTCACTTTAGTCTTATAGACAGAATCATCTAATCCAGCAAAGGATAAGTCAGGTCTTAAGGGCATGTAGTTCCCAATGTAGGGAGGGGGAACTGCATGAAACCCTTTACCTATTTTGAATCTATCATTTATTGGACTATCATCCACATCACTTTCTCTACTGTTAAACACACTATAAACCACTTCACTCTCATTCATTTGACTATCATAACCAAGACCAGTTTTGTCTTTAGCACTTATTTGACTATTAATCAATTTAGTTAGATTCTTTGATGACTCTTCAAAATTTTCTAGTTTAAGTTTTAAATCATCTTTCTCTTTTAAAGCTTGATCCGTAGTTTTACGTACCTATAAAATATATAATAATAATACTACTTAGGTAAATTCCAACTATTCACCTTTAACCAAGGTATTCATTAATAGCTTCATTCTTTTCATGAACAACTATCCTAGCTTCTAATGATTCTAATCCCATTTGATAACCTATAATTTCTAGATTAGATTTATTAAGAGCTACACGTTGTTGATCATACTATTTTTGAAGAGTTTCATATGATTTTAAACAATCTTTAGAGCAAGTATGTACCTCAAAGTCTGAACTTGATGAACTTAATGAACCTTGGGATGTATAAGCCATTAAAGCAAAGTTTGTGATGCCTTTTTTAGCCTGCAAGCTCTAATAATAACTCTAACAAACACATCTTCAGAGATTAAGTAATCCAATGCTAGCAACCAAAAAGTTAAATCTGCTAACATCAAAAGCCTTTGTGAGCAAGACAGCAACATTTTGGTCTGTGGGAACTTGAGCACCTAATCACTTCTTCTAAGAAGAATCTCTGATGGAAATGTGCTTTATCTCTATGTTCTTGGTTTTAGAGTGAAACACTAGATTCTTCTATTCATCCAAATGGTGCTCTCATCTAATCAATGTAAATCTTGGTGTTCATGAAATTAATCCCATAATCATGCATTTGATTTTGGATCATAACACCTGGTCCATAATAATTAGGCAGCAACGCTTACTCTGCTTCAGTGGTGTAGAGTTGCTAACTATTAGTCTGCTTTTTACATTGCCATGAAATCAACCTTTTGCCAAGAAATTGACAACCTCCTGTTGTGGATTTCCTGTCAAGGCTAGCTCCAGCATAACTCACTCATCAGTAAAAAGCTTCCAAAGGTCAAATGGGTGGAATATCTAGGATACCAAAGGACAACATTTAGTCTGACTTTTTATAGTATTTAATGATCTCTTCACATAATGAAGATTGTGAAGCTTTGGTGTTTGTACTTGAAAACCTTGCACAAGCACATACAACAAACACTTATGTCAGGGCCTAGGAAGCTGTTAAGTACATCAATGATCTAATCAATTAATCTGTATAACATGAACATCTACTTCCTTAGCTTCTTCATCCTTAAGCATATGCCTTGTAGGTTCATCTATTGAGTGCTTGCTTTTCTTACTTGTGGAGAAAGAAATCATATTTCTTTAATAATATCAGCCACATTACTTGTCTGGCTGATGAAGATACCAAACATCTCTCTGCAGGACCTACGATCCTAAGAAGAAAGTAAAATCCCTACATAGAATTCATCTATGAAACTTCTTGGTCATCAAAACTTTCAAACTTGTACATTAAAGACTTATAGTAGAAACCAAGTGATGTCATCTACATACACCTGTACTAACAAGATATCACCTTTGTCTTTCTTGATAAACAATGTCTTATCAATTATCCATCTTCTAAATCCATTTTCTAATAAGTAGGTAGACAAGGTCTAGCTTGATGTAGACCATATAAAGCTTGTTTACCCTTATAAACATTGTCAGGGAAATTATGGATCTTTAAAGCCAGGAGGTTGACACACAAACACCTCATATTTAATAGTACCATATAAAAAGGCACTCTTCACATCCGTCTGGTACACAATAAACCCCATAAATGATGCATAGGCTAAAAATAACCTGACTGCTTCTATCCTAGCAACATGAGCAAAAACCTTATCATATTCAATTCCTTCTTCTTGGGTGTAACCTTGTGCAACTAGTCTTTCCTTGTTTCATTTATTATCCCTTCTCATATTTCTTGTATCTTATAGTCCATTTTGTTCCATGGATGCTTACCTTTAGGTAAATCACCAATCTACTAAACCTTTCTGCACATAACTAAAACTGTAGCAAATCATCTTAGATAATTTGCTCTTTATCAGTCCTGGATATGTCTACAAGCTTGGTCGTTACCTATCTTGGCGTATCTGATTTGTGAGAAGAACGCTGAGTAGAGAAAACAGGCAAATAAGCAGTTTTGATAATCTTTGTGATTTGTTCTCCTCTGCTTTTTGATGTAACTGACCATAGCATGTTCTTCAGAAATCTTGGTCATCCTTCTTGTTTGAGTAGCTGAATTTATGTCTCCAATGATCTGGTCTTTAGGATGATCTTTGTGTATTCTGGTTGTGGGAATAGGACTGACATTCATGGTTGTTTCCAAGTTGTTGAGGTCAGCCTCTGCACCCACATCTTCATCATCATATGCACCACTAAAGATACCAGTATTTAGAAGATTAGCAGTATCCTCCAAATCAGGCATAAGAGGATCAGTAGGAAGATCATCAGCATTAGTAAAATTTTGCCCAGCAGTACTAACAGATGGACTAACAGTACTATCTCTGTTAGTGCTGTTAGCATAACCTTCCTTCTGTTGAACAAGCAAATTATCCAATTCAGCTCTAAAATCTTGCACATTCTGGTCATCTTCTTTATTTGAAGCTCCTCCTTCTTTCTCTTGACCATTTCTTTCACCCTCATTTGCTGGTTCTTCATTAGTCTTTTTACCAGCATCATCAGCAACTGCATCCTCTGAGCTCTGTGGACTGTCATAAAGTAATGGTAGCAGAATATATTGTTGAGTATTATCCTTGATACCTGCATTCTTATTAGTTTGATTCCCTGTAGTAACTGGCTCATAATTCATAGAGTTTGTTAGTAAATCAATATCAAAGAGCCAATCTGGTCCACTCCCTGCAACATTGGGTTTGTTTTCAAGAAAGGTTATGTGCAGGTTTTCCTCTACCTTCCTAGTTCTAGTGTTAAATACCCTAAAGTCTTTGCTATTTATAGAGTATCCAACAAAGAACCCCTCATCAGCCTTCCCATCAAATTTGCCTAGGGGATCTAAGGTATTAAGAATAGTCACAGGACACCCAAAAGGTCTCATAAAACTTATACTAGGTGGTCTACCATGTAATAGTTCATAAGGTGTCTTGTTGTGAGGCTTGGTCACTAAAACCCTATTCTGAACATAACAAGCAGTACTAACTGCTTCAGCCCAAAATGTAGTAGGTAATAATGAATATGATAGCATAGTCCTAGCTGCCTCTATTAGTGTCCTATTATTTCTTTCAACAACTCTATTTTGTTGTGGAGTTCTGACAACACTAAACTCCCTCTTAATCCCTTTCATCCCATAGAACTGATTCATGTCATTATTTTAACCTTATGATTTATTTAGGTTGACCTTTCAAGTATCAGGCAACACTAACCATATGGATTTATTTGTTTTCTATGCAAGCCAATAAAAGTTTAAGGATCCCACTGGTCTCATCCCTTAAGTGGACAAAAAGAAACCCAACTAAACCTACTATAATCATCATTGAATAAGAAGCAATATATCAATAAGATTGATACTCCTTCCGGATGTAGCCCAAAAAAAGTCTATATGTTACAATTTATAGGGTTGGCTGATAGAGCTCCACACGCTTGGTCATACAAGAGGCTTTATGTGTATGCTTTCCCTCTTTGACAAGCTACACAATATGGACCAATTTTCAAAAGAGTCTTTAAGGCAATGTATATCGCACTATATTGCTAGTGCCATGCCTCTAAAAGGTTTCCTCCCCTCAACAATTGTTTCAATTTATAAAGTTTACCTGACCAAGCCTCCTATGCTATAAATTAGACTCATCTATTGTAGCCTTTGCAAATAAACAAGTCAAACCTCCTGAAGGAACAACATTCTTTAGATCAAAACTGTACATGTTGTTATGTCTGGAACTTTAAGCAAGACTTGACTTTCATCAAGTAGCTTAAAGTCAGGAGATAGAACAAGACATCATCTTCAAGTAAAAAGAAACTATTTGCTTGTCCACACATATATTAGATAGAGAAAAAGGTTAAACTTAAGTTCCTTTACAAAGTATACATCTTCAAAGTCTAATTTCCCAGTCCTAATTTTACCTTTTCTAGTAATTTTATAAACCACGATAGGATATGCTCCTTTATAGGACATCCTCCAAATGCACCTAAAACCACCAAAAATCTCTTGATAATCTGTAAGAAAGGACTTTTTCCATTCATATGCCTAGAGCATCTACTGTCAAAAATCCCTTGATCCTGTAAAGTATATTGTGGATTACCCTGCACTCAAAATAAAAAGAATTTAGTTTTCATCTTATGGACCTAAGCCATTACTGAAACCTTTTTGAAAAGTCTACCTTGTAATCAACATAGTCAAATCTTTTAAAGCATTGTACTGATCCACTTCTTTGGAGGTATTGTCAAAAACATTTCTTGTTGGTCTCTGAATCCAGCATGCTAAGGACTTAACAGCATTTTCCTTATTTCCTATAGTAGCAATAACTACTACTTTTGGCCTAGCAGTAGTTACATTGTTAACCCTAGCAGTTTTACCTTTTTCATTAAGATTATTGGTTTTAGCTGCTGATTTTTAGTTAAAGCCCTTCTTAATGGTGAATGTGCTTTAAAATAAGAATATGTTTTGGGTAATGCATCATTCACTTTTAATTTAGGATGCAATATGTAATAAATAGCCTGCATCACTAATTGATGCAGCTGCTCTTAAGAGCTTTGCTTACAGGCATTAACTGGTTACATATGTCTTTACTTTGTTGCAAAACTGCTATTGGAACAAAAATTGCTTTTAGGATGTGGGGCGTGAGTTAATTTTATTTTGGTGTCATCCTTTGAGCTTGTTCTATACTGGACTAAAATTTCCCATTGACAAGTAACCATTCCCTTTATTATATCAACACAGATTTTCTGATACGCATTTTTCTTGTCAGAAATCATAGCTTGATTAAATGATTAAAACTCCCACATACAAAATAAGCTTTATTTATAGACTCAAAACCATTTCCTAGTTTCTGAGTCATCATCCCATTCCAGTTTCTTCTATTATTCCTAGGATTTTGACTTTTCCTAGGATACTCCACTTGCCTATGTGTATTTTCCTTATTAACAGAAATTCACATTTCATCAGATTTGAAAAAAAAATGATTTTAAGTTAACTTTGGTTTTTTATGAACAGATTTAATGTCTAAAACAACACATCATTATCACTATCAGTGTCCCAATCTTCAATGATATGAGCACTAGGCCTAACAGTTTTAGGCTTTTCTTCAATATCCTTACTAGTCTTAGATATACAAGTTTCAGTCTCACTCACTTTAGTCTTATAGACATAATCATCTAACCTAGCAAAGGATAAGTCAGGTCTTGAGGGCATGTAGTTCTCAATGTAGGGCTACGGGGGAACGCATGAAATCCTTCACACTGTTTTAATCTCTATCCCATTTACTGGACTAACATCCTAATCACTTTCTCTAATGTTTGACACACACTATAAACCACTTCACGTCTCCGTTCATTTGACTATCATAACCAAGACCAGCTTTGTCTTTAGCACTTATTTGACTATTAATCAGTTTAGTTAGATTCTTTGGTGATTCTTTAATTTTTTCTAGTTTAAGTTTCAAATCATCTTTCTCTTTTAAAGCTTCTTCTAACTGATTTTTAAGGTTTTTGATAGAAATATCTTTCACTTGGACATCATACTTTAAAAATGCAATATCTTCTTCATAAACAGCTTCATTCTTTTCATGAACAACTATCCTAGCTTCTAATGATTCTAATCCCATTTGATAACCTATAATTTCTAGATTAGATTTATTAAGAGCTTTACGCTGTTGATCATACTATTTTTGAAGAGTTTCATATGATTTTAAGCAATCTTTAGAGGAGGTATGTACCTTAGAATCTGAAACTTGAATGAAGATTGATGAGACACTTTGGGAAAAAAATTGTATAAGGCCCATTAGGCAAAGTTTGTGATGCTTCTCGCCTAAAGCCCCAATCATAACCACCTATCCCATTTTGAACAACAAAGGCATTTGTAGTAGATGTATCTACTGTTACATTCCTTCTTGGAGCATCTCTATTTCTATTCCCTTGATTCCTTGGTGTCCTGCATTCTCTAGCAAAGTGACCTCTCCTGTGGCAGTTATAACATTCAACCTTTGTCTTATCAAAGCCAACAGTTTCTTTGCCATTGAAATTCAGCATTCTCATGTCATTCTTTAAATAAACTCATCACCCTCATAGGTAACTTGACCACCTGCCATTTGAGATCCATCTCTTCAAGATCATCAGTATCAGTTTGCTCCAGATCTTCATTGTCTAATTATAGACTATTAGATTGATTAGCAAAGAATGAAAACATGACATCATCAACATAAGTTGAGGAAGGAGCTTGTCCCTATGAACTAGCAATAGAAACATCATGAACAGTATTAACTGCTTCATTAGTACTGCTAGTGTTTTCTGAAGATACAAAAGCCACATTATGAGAGTTTAAGCTTGAGCTTGAGCTTGATTGGCCTTTAATCTCAACTTTATACACTTTCAAATTGTTGTACAAATCATCCATACTCAACGTGTCTAGATCAGATTTGTTACGCATGATCAAGGTATGAGTGTTCCAAGCTGATGGTAGACTTCTCAGCAACTTTAGATTTGCATCTTCCTGAGAGATAACTTTACCATGAATTTCTAATCAGCTGATGAGTTCTAAAACCTATCATAGGTTTTATCCAGTCCTTCAGATCTTGATGCAGCAAAATTCTCATATTGCTGCTTCAGAATGGTTTTCTGTGTTTTCTTTAATTCTTTGTTGCCTCCAAACCTAGCCTTGATTGCTTCCCATAAGGTCTTTGCATCCTTGATTCCATGAAACTTCAATAGATACTCATCAGGAATGGCCAACAACAGAGTGATTTTTGCTTTTAATTCATTCTTTCTTGCTAGCTTTTAGTCTTCAGCAAGGACCATTCAGTACCATCACTAGCTGATGCCAACTGCAGCAGGTGCATCACCATCTCGATAATACCCTCCCAAAGAAGCATAAATCAGTGTAAAGTAAGAATTGCTTATTCTCATGCTCCAGAGCTCATAGTCTCTTATTATGAGCATAGGAATATTTAGGGCAACAATGTTTTGGGTGATTCTGCACTGGATTCATTTACTCTTTGAATATTGAGATCATTATGTGGTATATGTAGTATTCTTCTAATTCAAAGTTTCTCAACAAGCTCTGGAACCAACTTATTGATCCCTTTTGAACCATATCTTACTTAGCTTGTTAAAGCTTAGTTGTGTTGGATAGATCCAAAACAACTATAGTAGAAACTAAGATTGTAAATACTACATACTATGTGGAATCTAGCTTGTAATACTAAGAAGAACAATGAAATAGTAAAACACGGAACTTGCTAAACTTCCAATATATTAACACAATCAAAGTTAACAAGAATAACCATGAACCAAGAATCTAACCTATATTTGGCTAATGAAAACTATATAAAACTTTATTACTTTTTATATCTATGCCATAAGGGTTTCCTTTTATACAAGCAAGGAAACCTAAATAGGCTTACAAAACGCGTCAATGATCAAGTGCCATATCTATTTCTAAAAAAAATATATTAAAAAAACTCATGCATATCACTTTACCAGTACTAACTATATAACTAACAATACTAACTATTATAACTAACAATACTAACTATTATAACTAACAGTACTAATAAACTGTCAGTACTAACACTTTGTACTGGCAGTACTAACTATTACACTAACAGTACTAATAACTTAGAACACATTTCTCTAATCTTCACATGATAGAATTTTATACTGGTAGTACTAACTTTCTTCTAGCATTATTATCTTCAGCTCTAACAGTTCTTCTCTTGGCAGTACTAAGTGTGATAGGTTTAAATCCCAACATGGGAGTGTCCTTAATGTAAGGATTTGGTAGTGCTTGATTGGGGTGATTGTTTTCTTGAGATGGTTCATGGTGAGGAGTGAGTGGTTTTGGCATTGGTGTAGGTGAACTAACATTGAGCTCATTGGATGTGTTACAAGGGTTTAGTTTCTTCCTCCAAATAGGTTTCACACTCATTTTGGCTACCATTGATGGTTTGGATGTGGGTTTGTTAGGAGATGTCATTGGTGAGGATGATGGTTGAGAATGTATTTATATTAGAGGAAAGTTTAAATTAGGAAGAATGAACTTAATTTAAAGGATCAAATCTAAGAATTGTTTTGAATTTTTAAAAAGTTTGCTTATAGACTTTCCGAAAACTTAATCAATTTGTTCCATTCATTCCCTAGACCTAGACGTCAAGTATTAAATAGGCACCACAGTTAAGTGGATTAGTTATAATATCAGCTATGTTGACTTCCGATGAAACCTTTCTATAGAGATATACCTTTTGAATATTTATCGCGAAGAAAGTGATAACGAATCTCAAGGTGTTTTTTCGTGAGTGTTTGAACGGGAATCTTACTTAATTCTATAGCCCCTTTGATATCACACATATTATAATGTCTCTAACCTGAACGCATAGTCTACGAGAGCTTGTTTCAACCATAGGCGCTTGTGACATCCTTTCCAGACTCTTACATATTCTGCTTCATTTGTTGAAGATGGCAAGAAAGCCTGTTTGCTATTTTTTCAAAACAAGATGTTAGGCAACATCCCTATAAACGTGCAAACACCACTGTGCTCAATGCGATCTAAGTAATCTCCCGCATGATCCGTATCTGCATACACTATTGTATTCTATGGCCGGATCCCTTAGGATACCGATAATCCTAAATCGTAGTGCCTTTATGTATCAAAAGATACTTTAACCGCTACTAGGTGAGAGGTTTAGGGATCCTCTTGAAAGCGTGCACAAAGGTAACACTAAACCATGATCTCGAGTCTAAACCACTTAAATGTGAGCCATTTAACTACTTACGTCTAGGTCTAGGAATGATGGAACAAATTGATTAAGTTTTCGGCAAAGTCTATAAGCAAACTTTTAAAAATTCACAAACAATTCTTAGATTTGATCCTTTAAATGTTCGTTTAATTTATTTTATTCTTCCTAAAATTAAAACCTTCCTCTAAATATAAAATACATTACTCACCATCACCTCACCATGACATCTCCTAACAAACCCACATCCAAACACCATCAATGGTAGCCAAAATGAGTGTAAACCTATTTGGAGGAAGAAACTAAACCCTTTGTAGCACATCTAATAGCTCATGTAATTCACCTACACCAAGCCAAACCACTCACTCCTCCACAGTATACTACATGAACCATCTCAAGAAAACAATCACCCCAATCAAGCACTACCAAATCCTTACATTAAGGACACTCCCATGTTGGGATTTAAACCTATCACACTTAGTACTGCCAAGAGAAGAACTGTTAGAGCTGAAGATAATAATGCTAGAAGAAAGTTAGTACTACCAGTACTAACTTAACACTACTGAAGATTAGAGAAAACAGTCTAAGTTATTAGTACTGTTAGTGTAATAGTTAGTACTGCCAGTACAAAGTGTTAGTACTGACAGTTTATTAGTATTGTTAGTTATAATATTTTTAGTAATGGTTAGTTAAATATTAGTATTGTAGTTTTATATTATTACTGCTAAATGATATGCATGAGTATATATTAGAAATAGATATAGCATTGATCACTTGACCGCGTTTTGTAAGCCTAATAAGGTTTCCTGCTGTAAAAAAGAACCCTAATGGCATAGATCTAAAAGTAAAAAATATTATAAAGTTTCATAAGCAAATATAGTGTAAGTATTCATAGTTTCAAGGTTATTCTGTAACTTTGATTATGTTTAATATATTGAAAGTTTAGCAAGATCTTGTTTTACTATTTCATTGTTCTTCTTAGTATTACAAGCTAGATTCCACATAGTATGTAGTATTTACAATCTTAGTTTCTACTATAGTTGTTTTGGATCTATCCAACACAACTAAGCTTTAACAAGCTAAGTAAGATCTGTTCAAAAGGGATCAAAAAGTGGTATCAGAGCTTATTGAGAAACTTTGAATAAGAAGAATACTATATCTACACAAGATCTCATATTCAAAGAGAAAATGGAATCACAGTCAGAATCAACCCAAACATTGTCTGCCCTAAAACTTCCTATGCTCAAAACAAGAGACTATGAGCTCTGGAGCATGAGAATAAAGCAATATCTTACTTACACTGATTATGCTCTTTGGGAGGGTATTATGAATGGTGATGCACCTGCTGCAATTGCATCAGCTAGTGCTAGTACTGAAGGTCCTATGCTGAACAAAAGCTAGCAAGAAAGAATGAATTAAAAGCAAAAATCACTCTGTTGTTGGCCATTCCTGATGAGTATCTATTGAAGTTTCATGGAATCAAGGATGCAAAGACCTTATGGTAGCCAATCAAGCTAGTTTCGTAGGCAGACAAAGAATTAAAGAAAATGCAAAACCATTCTGAAGCAAACAAAATATGAGAAATTTGCTTGCTACAATGATCTGAAGGACTGGATAAAACCTATGATAGGTTTTAGAACTCATCAGCTGATTAGAAATTCATGGTAAAGTTATCTCTCAGGAAGATGCAAATCTAAAGTTGCTGAGAAGTCTACCATCAGCTTGGAACACTCATACCTTGATCATGCGTAACAATCAGAGTTCTCACACGTTGACAGTATTGATGATTTGGTACAACAATTTAAGGTGATATAAAGTTGTGAATAAATGGCCAATCAAGCTCAGCTCAAGCTTAAACTCTCATAATGTGGTCTTTTGTATCTTCAGAAAACACTACAGTACTATGAAGCAGTTAATACTGATCATGATGTTTTCTACTGCTAGTTCATAGACAAGCTCCTACTCAAACATATGTTGGATGAATGTCATGTTTTCATTCTTTGCTAATCATCAATAGTCCTATAATAGACAATGAAGATCTGGACAAACATGAACAGAGGAACCTATTGAAGAGATGGATCTCAAAATGCAGGTGTCATCTTACCATAGGGCGTGAAGAATTCTTAAAGAAGAACATGAAGGAATCTGAATTTCAATGGCAAAGAAACTGTTGGCTTTGATAAGACAAAGGGTTGAAAAAGTTATAACTGCACGAGGAGGAGGTCACTTTGCTATGAGAATGCAGGACCACCAGCGGAAACAAGGGAATAGAAATAGAGATGCTCCAAGAAGGAATGTAACAGTTATATACATCAAACTAACAAATGCCTTGTTGTTCAAAATGGATAGGTGTTATAGAATGTGGCTTTTAGGCAGAAGAAGGCGATCACAAACTTTGTCTCGTAATGGCCCTATCATCCAAGTCTCATCAACTAACATCAAGTCTTCAGAATTCTAATTTAGCTACCTCCTCTAAAGATTGCATAAAATCATATGAAACTCTTCAAATAGTATCGATCAACAGCGTAAAGCTCTTAATAATCTAATACTATAACTTATAGGTTATCAAATGGGAAATTAAATCATTAGAGCCTAGATATGTTGTTTCATGAAAGAAAAGTTAGTCATTCTGAAAAAGATATTGCATTTTTAAAGTATATGTCCGAAGTGATAGATATTCTTCAATCAAAAACCTTAAAATCATTTAGAAGAAGCTTTAAAAAGAGAAAGATGATTGAAACTTAAACTAGAAAAATGAAAGAATCTCCAAAGAATCTAACTAAACTTGATAATAGACCAAATCAGTTGCTAAAGACAAAGCTGGTCTTAGTTTAAGATAGTCAAAATGAAATGATTAAGTGACAGTGGTTTATAGTGTGTTCAACATTAGAGAAAGTGATTTGGATGATAGTCCAGTAAATGATAGATTCAAAACAGGTGAAGGATTTCATGCAGTTCCCCTTCCCTACATTGAGAACTACATGCCCTCAAGACCTGACTTATCCTTTGCTAGGTTAGATGATTATGTCTATAAGACTAAAGTGAGTGAGACTGAAACTAGTATATCTAAGACTAGTAAGGATATTGTAAAAAAACTAAAACTGTTAGGCCTAGTGCTCCTATCATTGAAGAATGGGCCATTGATAATGATAATGATAGTATGTTCAGACCTAAATCTGATTAGACAAAAGCAAAGTTTACTAAAATCAATTTTGAAGGAAAACACACATAGACAAGTAGAGTATCCTAGGAAAAGTCAAAGTCCTAGGGGTAATAGAAGAAACTAGAATGGGATGATGACTTCGAAACTAGGGAATGGTTTTAAGTTTATAAAGAAAGCTTGTTTTGTATGTGAGAGTTTCAACCATTTAATCAAATACTGTGATTTTCATGACAATAAATTGGTAGAAAAACCAGTGTTGAATAATAAGGGAATGGTTACTGGTCAAAGGGAAATTAGACCAGTATGGAACAATGCTCAGAGGGTGAACCATCAAAATAAATTGACTCACCCACATCCTAAAAGAAATTTTGTTCCAATAGCAGTTGCAACAAAGTCAGGACAAGTGCCAGTTAATGCTGCTAAGCAAAGCTCTCCAAGAACAGCAACATCAATTAGTACTACCAGGCCTGTTAATACTGTTGCCCCTAAACCAAAAGTGAATGATGCATTACCTATAACTTACTATTATTTTCAAGCATATTCAACAGTAAAGAAGCCCATTAACAAAAGTACAGCAGTTACAGACATTAATTTCAATAAAAAAATAATACTACTAAGATTAATAGTGTAACTATTGCTGGGCCAAAAGCAGTAGTTAGTGCTGTTGAGGGAAATTGGGGAAATGTTGTTAAGTCCTCAGCATCCTGGATTTGGAGACCAATAGGAAATTTTATTGACCATACCTCCAAAGACAGTGGATCATACATGCTTAAAAGATTTGACTATATTGATCTATAAGGCAGACTCAAGTCAACAATGGCTTGGGTCCCCAAGAGAAACTAATTCTCTTATTTTGAGTGTAGGGTAATCCATAATATACTTTACAGGATCAAGGGATTTTTGACAGTTAATGCTCTAGGCATATGACTGGAAATAAGTCCTTTCTTACAGATTATCAAGAGATTGATGGTGGATTTGTTGCATTTGGAGGAAGCCCCAAAGGAGGTAAAATTAATGGAAAAGGTAAAAGTAGGACTGGGAAATTAGAATTTGAAGATGTATACTTTGTAAAGGAACTTAAGTTTAACCTTTTATTTGTCTCACAAATTTGTGACAAGAAAAATAGTGTTCTTTTCACTGAGACTGCATGTCTTGTCCTATCTCCTGACTTTAAGCTACTTAATGAAAGTCAAGTCTTGCTTAAAGTTCCCAGACAAAACAACATGTATAGTTTTGATCTAAAGAATGTTGTTCCTTCAGGAGGTTTGACTTGTTTATTTGCAAAGGCTACAATAGATGAGTCTAATTTATTGCAAAGGAGGCTTGGTCATATAAACTTTAAAACTATGAACAAACTTGTGAGGGGAAACCTTGTCAGAGGTTTGCCTTCAAAGCTTTTTGAAAATGACCATACTTGTGTTGCTTGTCAGAAGGGAAAGCAACACAAAGCCTCTTGTAAGACCAAACTTGTGAGCTCTATCAGCCAACCCTTACAAATGTTGCACATGGACTTATTTGGGCCAACATTTATAAGGAGTATCAGTCACAAGATATATTACCTTGTTGTCACTGATGACTTTAGTAGGTTTAGTTGGGTTTTTTTTGGCCACTAAGGATGAGACTAGTGGGATCCTTAAAACTTTTATAATTGGCATAGAAAACCAAATAAATCATAAAGTTAAAATCATCAGATGTGACAATGGAACTGAGTTTAAAAATAATGACATGAATCACTTATGTGGGATGAAAGAGATTAAGAGGGAATTAAGTGTTGCTAGAACTCCACAACAAAATAGAGTTGCTGAAAGAAAGAATATGACACTAATAGAGGCAGCTAGGACTACGCTAGCAGATTCACTCTTACCTACTAGATTTTGGGTTGAAACAGGTAATACTTCTTGTTATGTTTAGAATAGGGTTTTAGTGACCAAGCCTCACAACAAGACACCTTAAGAACTATTACATGGTAGACGACCTAGTATAAGCTTTATGAGACCTTTTAGGTGTCATGTGACCATTCTTAATACCTTAGATCCCCTAGACAAATTTGATGGGAAGGTTGATGAGGGGTTCTTGGTTGGATACTCTATAAATAGCAAGGCGTTTAGGGTATTTAACACTAGAACTAGGAAAGTAGAGGAGAACCTGCACATAACCTTTCTTGAAAACAAACCCAATGTTGCAGGGAGTGGACTAGATTGGCTCTTTGATATTGATTTACTAACAAACTCTATGAATTATGAGCCAGTTACTGCAGGGAATCAAACTAATGTGAATGCGGGTATCAAAGATAATGTTGATGTAGTACTTACTATTAGTCCATCTGTTAGTGCTGTTGGGCCAAGTTTTATTAATGCTAATGATCTTCCAACTGATCCTCTTATACCTGATTTGGAGGATACTACTGATCTTCTAAATACTGGTATCTTTAGTGGTGCATATGATGATGAAGATGTGGGTGTAGAGGCTGACCTCAACAACTTGGAAACAACCATGAATGTCAGTCATATTCCCACAACCAGGATTCATAAGGATCATCCTAAAGAGCAAATCTTAGGGACCCACTTTTAGCACCCCAAACTAGGAGAATGACCAAGTCTTTTCAAGAACATGCTATGGTCAGTTACATCAAAAAGTAGAGGAGAACCAACCACAAGGATTATCAGAACTGCTTCTTTACCTATTTTCTCTCATAAATAGAACCCAAGAAGGTGACATAAGCTTTGACAGATCCAAGCTGGATAGAGGCAATGCAAGACGAGTTGCTATAGTTTAGATTGTAGAAGGTTTGGAAATTGGTTGATTTACCCAAAGGCAAGCATGCCATTAGAACAAAATAGGTCTATAGAAACAAGAAAGATAAGAAAGGGATAGTAGTTAGAAACAAGGCAAGACTGGTTGCATAAGGTTACACCCAAGAAAAAGGAATTGATTATGATGAGGTTTTTGCTCCTGTTGCTAGGATAGAAGCAATCAGGTTATTTTTGGCCTATGCATAATGGTGTTTATTATGTACCAGATGGATGTGAAGAGTGCCTTTTTATATGGTACTATTGAAGAGGAGGTGTATGTGTGCCAACCTCCTGGTTTTGAAGATCCACAGTTCCCTAACAAAGTTTATAAGGTAGAAAAAGCTTTATATGGTCTACATCAAGCTCCTAGAGCCTGGTATGAGACCTTGTCTACCTACTTATTAGAAAATGGATTTAGAAGAGGCACTATAGATAAGACTCTATTCATCAAGAAGGACAAAGGTGATATCCTGTTAGTGCAGGTGTATGTTGATGACATCATCTTTGGGTCTACAAAGAAGTCTTTATGTGTTGAGTTTTTTTTTTTTTTTTTATTTTTTTTTTTTTTTTTTTTAAGCGGATGGATGCACAAGAGATTCCAGATGAGTTCTATGGGGGAGCTCACTTTCTTCTTAGGGTTGCAGGTAAAGCAGAAAGATGATGGAATCTTCATCAGCCAAGACAAGTATGTGGCTGATATATTGAAGAAGTTTGATTTTGTCACAGTGAAGACAGCAAGCACTCCAATAGAGACTAACAAGGCATTGCTCAAGGATGAAGAAGCTGAGGATGTAGATGTTCACTTATATAGATCAATGATTGGATCATTGATGTACTTAACAGCTTCTAGGCCCGACATAATGTTTGTTGTTTGTGCTTGTGCAAGGTTCCAAGTTACTCCTAAAGTCTCACATCTTCATGCAGTGAAGAGGATCTTTAGATACTTGAAAGGTCAACCCAAATTGGGACATTGATATCCTAGAGATTTACCATTTGACATGGAAGCCTTTTCTGATAGTGATTATGTTGGAGCTAGCCTTGACAGGAAATCCACAATAGGAGGTTATCAATTTCTTGGCAAAAGGTTGATTTCATGGCAATGTAAAAAGCAAACTATAGTTGCCAACTCCACTACTGAAGCAGAGTATGTTTCTGCTGCTAATTGTTGTGGACAGGTGTTATGGTTCCAAAATCAAATGCTTGATTATGGGTTCAATTTCATGAACACCAAGATTCACATTGATAATAAAAGTACCATTTGTATTGTGAAGAATCCAATGTTTCATTCTAAAACCAAGAACATTGAAATAAGGCACCATTTCATCAGAGATTCTTATGAGAAGAGACTCATTCAAGTAATTAAGATACATACAGATAACAATGTTGCTGATCTACTCACAAGGCATTTGATGTTAGCAGGTTTAACTTTCTGATTGCCAGCATTAGATTACTTAATCTCTGAAGACGTGTTTGTTAGATTTATGATTGGTGTGGTTTGAAGATGGTATTAGTGATGAATTTGGAGTTAAAACTGGTAGTTGTAAGGTTAATGCTGCTAAGCAGGATTTGGTGTTGCTGGGCGAAAGTTGGTACTGCTAGGCAAAAGTTAGTACTGCTGAGCCAAAGTTAGTACTGCTGGGTTACCATTAGAGTTACAACTGCTGAGCGAAATTCTTGGTTAATAAACAGTTTCCTACTATTATAGGTTTCCTTTTTACCTATACAAGCGTATTCGACTACATCAAGATCATTCTAATACTCTTGAACACTAAAACGCTCTCAAAATTCACAAACCCACTTCAATTTATCACCGACTCCATAAATTAATCATCAATTAATCATCTATAGTGGATTTGAAGTTTGTTGATCAACACTATATGGTTGTTTGTTTGAAAAGAAAAGAGGGGAATGCTGATTTTCATCAGATAGTGGACTTCTTGAATGCTAGCACTATCAGGTATTCTTTAACCATAAGTCCTACTATCTATGCTTCTTATATTAAGCAGTTTTGGGCTACTGCTAAGTCTAAAATAATCAATAATGAAACACAAATACATGCCAAGGTTGATGGCAAGACTATAGTAATATCAGAATCATCAATGAGGAGTAATCTTCACTTTAATGATGAGGATGGTGTTACTAGTCTAACAAATTCTGAATTTTTGGAAAACCTTGCATTGATGGGATATGAAATTGTTTTTGATAAACTTACTTTTCTAAAAGCTTTCTTTTCCCCTCAAAAGAAGTATCTTATACATACCATCTTACATTGTCTAAGTTTAAAATCTACTGCTTAGAATAAGTTTTCAACTAATATTGCTTCAGCAGTTATATGTTTGGCAAATAATCAAAAGTTTAATTTTTCTAAATTAATTTTTGATGGTATGTTAAGAAACTTGGATCCAAATTCTAAAAAGTTTTTGATGTATCCAAGGTTTTTACAACTGTTTTTGAATAACCAAGTTAAAAATCTTGCAGAACCTTTTAATGATACTTATGAAACACCAAAACATAATCAAAAAGTTTTTGCTAATATGAGAAGGAAAGGTAAAAGTTTTTCAGGGACAGTTACTCCATTATTTCAAAATATGTTGGCAATACAAGCAGTGGAGGGTGAAGGTTCAAGACAACCCTCTGAACCCCAACCAACACTTTCCCCTGCTCCACTCTCTCATGAAGTACAAGTTACTACTGTTGCATCACATCCACAAAAGACTCAAACACCTAGGCGTGCTAAAAGAGGTCGAGACACTAAGATACCTCAGTCTGGTGGTCCCCCTAAGAAGGTTGGTGATGAGGCTGTCTATACAGGAGCGGATAACATAGTGGTTAGGACTGCCACTACTGCTTCTAGCTTAGAGGCAAAGTAGGAAAGTGGTAACATCCATAAGACCCGCTCTACGACAACACTAAATGAACCATCTCCTCAGGGAACTGGTTCAGGTAGAGGACCCAGGTGCCAAGATACCACATTGGGGGATGCAGATGCTCAGACTAGGTTTGAGACTGCATCTAAACAGTCCCGTAACCCACCTCTCACACAAGTTAACACATTTGGAAATAGGGAGGACAGTATGGAACATCAAGATGATTTGACAGATTTTGTACCACCAACAGCCCATGAGTCACCTTTCTTAGGAGGTCACACACCTGGAAGTGATGAGGGTAGACCTAACATAAATGAATTGATGGCTATTTGTACAAACTTGTCAAATAGGGTTCTTGCCTTGGAAACATCAAAGACTGCTTAAGATTTGGTGATCAAGAAGTTGAAAACGAAAGTCAAAAGATTGGAAAAGAAGCAAAGGGAAAGAACTCCAGGGATGAAACTCTTCAAGATTGGTACCTCCAAGAGAAAGAGTTTAGATAAGGAGAATGTATCCAAATAGGGGAGGAATTTGAAGACAAGGTCAATGTTTGAAGAAGGTGATTTTGATGATGACTTTGATGATATGGTGAATGAAGCAATGGAGAATGTTAAAGGAGATATAGTTAATACTACTACTACTGGAGTTAGTGCTGCTAATGCATCAGTTACTACTGCTGGTGTATCTATTAGTACTGCTAAACCAAGAACAACTCCAACAACTACTACAACTGCATTTGAAGATAAGGATCTTACTATTTCTCAAACACTTGTAAATATGAGAAGTCATAAGGTTAAGGAAAAAGGAAAAGAAGTTGCTTTCAGAGCTGCACAAGAAGAATCTGCTAGACCAACAAGAATTCTTCCAACTATTGATCTAAAAGATAAAGGCAAAGGCATTATGCAAGAGCCTAAAAAGCCTCCAAAGAATCCTATAAAGGATCAGATTCAAAGGGATGCAGAGATTGCTCAAAGATTGTTTAAAGAAAAACAAGCACAGTTTGAGAGAGGTCAAAGGATTGCTAGGGAAAGAGCTGCAGAACAAGAAGCCAAGGATGCTGCATTAATTGAACAAATGGAAGATATTCAAGCAATGATGGATGCAGATGAATTACTAGCAGAAAGACTTCAACAAGAAGAAAGAGAACAATTCACCATTAAAGAAAAGTCTAGAATGTTGGTGGAAATGATTGCTGAAAGGAAAAGGTTCTTTGCTGCACAGAGAGCTAAAAAAATTAGAAATAAGCCACCAACCAAAGCTCAACTCAGAAACAAGATGGCTACTTATCTGAAACACATGGGCAAGTACACTCATAATCAGATGAAGAGCAAGAGCTTTGAAGAAATTTAGAAGCTGTATAAAAGGGAGCAAAAGTGGATCAATGAATTTGTTCATATGGATTCTGAAGTGGTTAAAGATAGTTGAAAAGGTAAAGCTGAAGGCAGTAGAAAGAAAACAGTTGCTAGGAAAAGAACAGGTGAAAAACTTGATGATGAAAGTGTCAAGAGACAGAAGATAGAAGATGATGCTGAGAAGGAAGAGCTTAGAGCTTATTTGGATATAATTCCAGGAGATGATGAAGCTGTAAATGTTGAATCATTAGCTACAAAGTATCCAATAGTTGATTGGAAGACACATGTTCTATCAGAAGACAAAATGTATTATGAGATCATCAAGGGTGATGGAAGTACTAAATTTTACAAGATATTTACAGAAATGCTTGATGATTTTGATAGGCAAGATGTGTTAGATCTATATAGGCTGGTTAAAGAAAGATTTAAGACTACAAGCCCAAAAGGATATGACAGATTACTTTGGAGAGATCTCATTACTGTATTTGAACCAAGTAAAAAAGCAATTTTTGATGAAATTAGAAAGCTCAAAGACTTACACATTGATCAGCTAGAGATTATTTGATTCATGTAGAGTTAATGTATTACTGATGAATACTAGAATTGCTATTCACATGCTGATAAAGAAGACATATCCTCTTACACAAGATATGCTTTCAAGAATGCCGAGTAGAATACAAGAAGTTGATCATGAGTGTGAAATGGCTTATGAGCTTCCCAGGTTTACAAGATCACAACTTCAGAAGTAGAATAGTGTTTGGATACATCCTCCTAGTGATTAAGATATAGGTAATGAAGAAACTTAATGATTAACAAGATGAATATCAAGTTTAGGGGAGGATTGTTGGGAATTAGAGGCTTCTACAACTTAATGTTGTTGGTTCAAGTTTGTGCTGCTGCTAAAGATTAAAAAAAACATTCTAAGTTATTAGTATTGTTAGTTTAATAGTTAGTGATGCCAGTACAAAGTGTTAGTACTGTCAGTTTATTAGTACTGTTAGTTATAATAGTTAGTACTGCTAAAGTGATATGCATGAGATATATTAGGAATAGATATGCATTGATTAGTATACGCGTTTTGTAAGCCCATTAGGGTTTCCTTGGTGTATAAAAGGAATCCTACGGCATAGATAAAATATATAAGTTTTGTCATAGTTTTTATAGGAAATATAGTTAGTAGCTTCAAGGTTATTTTGTAACCCTATCACTATTCAGAGTGATCGTTTTATATTGAGGCTAAAAGTTTGGTTTACATTTGTGTGTCCATTTGTTAATCTTCTTATTATTTAAAGTCTAGATTCCACATAGACTTTAAGTTATCTCACAAAGTTTCTGTCTTACTAGTTTTGGATTTATCCAAGGTTACTAACCTTTATGCAAGCTAAAGGAGACCAAGATCTATTCAAAAGGGATCAACAATGAGGTTTTTGCTCCTGTTGCCAGAATTGAAGTAGTTAGGCTATTCTTAGCCTATGCCTTATTTAAAGACTTTGGGGTGTACCAGATGGATGTCAAGAGTGCTTTTCTTTATGGAACGATTGAAGAGGAAGTTTGTGTTTGTCAACCACCAGGATTTGAAGATCCAGACTTCCTTGACAGAGTATACAAAGTAGGAAAGGCACTTTATGGATTGCATCAAGCTCCCAAAGCTTGGTATGAAACCTTGTCAACTTATTTGTTGGACAATGGGTTTCAGAGAGGAAAGATAGACAAGACTTTGTTTATCAGAAGGATCAAAGGTGATATTCTGTTAGTTCAAGTGTATGTGGATGATATCATTTTTGTTTCTACAAAGAAGTCATTATACATTGAGTTTGAGAAGATGATGCATAAGAAGTTTCAAATGAGATCTATGGGTGAACTCACAATCTTACTAGGACTGCAAGTGAAGCAGAAGGAAGATGGGATTTTTATCAGTCAAGACGAGTATGTGACTGAGATTTTGAAGAAATTTAGTTTTACTGATGTCAAGATAGCAAGCACACCTATGGAAACCCATAAGCCTTTGCTTAAAGATGTAGATTGCGAAGATGTAGATGAACACTTGTATAGATCCATGATTGGATCACTGATGTATCTTACTTCTTCGAGACCATATATTATGTTTGCAGTGTGTGTCTGTGCAAGATACCAAGTCAACCCAAAAGTTTCTCATCTTCATGCTGTGAAAATGATTTTTAGATACTTAAAAGGTCAATCTAAATTGGGCATTTGGTATCCAAAAGATTCTCCTTTTGATTTGGTAGCATACACTGATAGTGATTATGTTGGAGCAAGTTTAGATAGGAAATCTACAATAGGAGGTTGTCAATTCCTAGGGTGTAGACCGATTTCATGGCAATGCAAGAAGCAGACTGTGGTTGGTAATTCCATAACTGAAGCTGAGTATATAGCTGCTTCAAATTGCTGTGGACAGGTGCTTTGGATCCAAAATCAATTGCTGGATTATGGATATAACTTTATGCAGACTAAGATTCATATTGATAATGAGAGTACTAACTGCATAGTTAAGAACCCTATTTTTCACTCAAAGACAAATCACATTGAGATTAGGCATCACTTTATCAGAGATTCCAATGAAAAGAAGCTTATCCAGATGATCAAGATTCACACGGATCAGAATGTTGCAGATTTGCTCACAAAAGCATTTGATGTTAGCAGATTTCAATATCTGATTACAAGTATTGGAATGTTCAACCTCTGAAGTATTGATTGAGGGGAGGTTAATTGTGTTAATATGCAACAGATTATACACAAATGATAATTGGAATGGAATGCAAAAGCCGCTAAGGATGGAAATTTGAGTTAGTGCTGGTAACTTCAAGTTTCTGCTGTTAAGTATAATTAGTGCTGCTAGTTATACTTAATACTGCTAAGTATAATTAATACTATGAGAATTGAGAGAATAAGTGAGAATAAAAACAGAAAGAGAGAATAAGTGAGAATAAAAACAGAAAAAGAGATGTATGAAAATAAAAACAGATAGAGTGAATTGGTGAGAAAAAGAATTGAGAGAAATAGTGAGCTGAAATTTTAACCAAAGTTTCCCGGGCGACATATTCCTGGGGAAACTTTTGGTCAAATTTGACAAAAAAGTCTAACGCATTTAATGCCACGTCGGACAAGTTTTTGTCGTTTAGTGGGTTTTCTCGGCGACATATGTCGGCGGAGAATATTTTGTCGTTCGTTCTCCTTTTTCTTGTAGTGTCAGTCCGGTTCTATAACAAGCATAAACCTGATCACATCCAAACTGATTTCCCAGTCGATTCACAAGTCAATCAGTTCAACCGACCAGGTCAACCCGTGTTTTAAAACATTAGAAAATAAACATATTCTCTTCCCTATATATTTACGAGGCTTGACGACACCCTTGCGTTGCACCGGGTTGAGTCTGTGGAGAAAATTTGATTGTTACACTCTTTTTATATTTCTTACGGTTTCAACTTCATATAAATTGTATAAAAGCTAAACGAAGGTTTTGGAACTATTTAATTGATGTATATAATCAAGTTTTCTACATCTTTAAAGTTATGTCTTATGCGACTTAAGACCCCAACAGCTGCAAAGGTAAGTCGTAAACAATGGGTGAAACTGTATACAAAGAATGAAATAATAACAAAATGTTACTTAGTAATTATTGTTGTGTATAACTACTGGAGCATATTGGCATGTCGCCCGATAGCTTGGTAGTACACGTTCATGGCATAAGCCGCGTGGGCGTGAACTGATTTTTGGTAAAAGCCTCTCCCACCTTCGCGGATAGGCTGTCAGTAGAGCCCAAGTCCGCACACATAATCAATATTCGCTTTCGAAACCTCTTCATGCGCTCTAGTTTTTGGAATGCACCATGTTTTTCCACCATCGGTCCTTTGCACATGTGACATTGCTGATTCACCTCTCACCGGGGCTTGATACGATGGTGAAGTTGTTTGAACATGTTCTAACAAAAAACACAAAAACAAACTTTACCAAATAGGCATAGTGACATAATAATGTATCTGGTATAGCAAAGTGTAAATAAAAGTCACCTTGTGTCTAAAAATGGTTATTGTTCACTCCAGTTCTATAGAAATGCAACTCTGGTTCCGTAGTCACGCAAACCTCGACGCCTGCAAGTGAAAGTATAGCTACTTCATCCGCATCATATCTTCATATGACGATGTCTGAATTTATCCATCACCTGAAAATAACAAAGCTTGGTATCCTTTGTACTATCTCCACGAACTTATAGACTTTGCTTTGTGACCATCTTCAAATGTTAGTTTCTGCGATCCGTCACTCCACATATTTCTCCTGATCTACTTCCTTTCGGGGCGCGTAAGGTTTATATGATTGCAATCCATCACTCCACACATCACTTCACTAATTTCTTTAGTCGGCTATCAAACATATATCTGCCCCATAATATGATTGTAATCTATGGTGATTGATAGCAAAGTATGTCATTCAAGATCTACCTACGGGTACTCACATGTTCTATACATGAATAATAGGGTGTGGCAATTTAAAGACTTTTTCCCAGACTCGTATTTATATTGTTTTCATTGTTTTGGGGTAAAATTAAATAGTTTTAGATCAACCTACAGACCCCCGGGACACCATTCGGTTCCGTCCCTCTATATAATACATTTTTTCATAAAAATAAGGTCAGGCTTTTAGGTCAAACGGATAAGCTGCTAAATTTTAGATAAAACACTACCAAACACCCCCTAAATTTCAGATAAAACAGAATTTTAGATAAAGGTTTTTACAGCCTCAAATTGCAAAACCGCAGCAAAAAACTATCTCATAGACTTCATAATATTTCATATTTCATATTTTTTCGGCTGTAGTTGACTATTCCATATTTTTTCTGTGAAACATGAGAAAAGTAATATGAACTTACTTCTTGCCAAACGCGGGGTAAGGCTGTCTCTATAAGTACAATATTAGTTTGCCATAGGGAATTAAGCATTTGATATTTTTGGTCTTCCATGGCGCTTTCATTATCCGCTCTTCCTTCGCTTCTGCATCGTTCAACTTCTTTAGCTCCTCTTGTATTTATATCAATGACACATCACCTAAATAGAGCTTAATGTCAATTTCATTTTTCTAATCTAAACCTGTTTTAGAAAATAAATTTAAGTGGTTCTAAGTTATCAACCTAAAGCAACTAAACTTTTGATTTTTCTTGGTGTCCTCTATCTCTCACCTATTTGCGTATAAATGGGACCTTCATAAAACGTGTTACCTTTCCAAGTTCTCTCGCAGATTGTCTACTGTAGATATAGCCGATAGTATGTAGCATTATCTTTGTTGCAACTGGGGATATAAAAAAAATCTGCAAAGTTACACAGAAGGTTTAGCACCTCATGAATTGTTTCACTTTTCAAAAACACATGTAGTTTTGCAACTTTAGTTATCCAACTATAGGTGAGTGTGCAACTCAAACCTGCCCATCTGTTAACTCACTGTCACACTAAACTGCAACAAAAGTCTGTTAATCCATTTCTCCCATTGCAATTACTCACTGTCCTGCAAAATTCATCACAAACATTTTTACTAAAAAATATAAAGACATCTTATGAAGAAAATTTTAACTGCAACATCTAAATATATTTTATAGGGAAAAATGTCAATTAAAAAAAGGATGTTTGCAGAAGCAGACCATGACTTTGTTGATATCCTCTTCAGTTTTTTAATTTTGCCACTAGGAACCATCGCGAGACTTTCAGGAAAGCACATAGACTCGAGATTTATAAAAGTTGGAAGCTTGTCATCTCTGTATGAAAGTGTTTTAAATCTTGGTGTTGTTGACATTAGGAGTAATAGGAGCGGGGTCAATTTCTATGGTCCAAAATCTGTTCCTATCAAATCCGTGTGATTGAAGAGGGCCTAAATTTGAGAACTGCATATATGTGTGGAGCCACATGGGCTGCTTGGAAAAGTCACACATAAGCTAATCTACAAAGAAAATAAGTAAGGCTACTCACCAAGGTTCTTAGTAAATTTTCCTCTTATAGCGGATCGATGTCAGCATATGCTCCATACGTCATTTTTTCGTGCCTGTTTTTTGTTGAAGACCTGAATACACAGGTTAGTGTGTGAAAATTTGAACATATTATGATTATTCTAGGTATAGTAAACTAATCGGCTTTGATCACTGCACATCAGCACAACATATTGTCCATTGTTTCAGAAAATTTTAAAGACAACAGAGTTAAATCATTGGATACCAAAGGTAACAACCCAAACGGTACAAACTTTCCTTTCTTTGCTACATCTGTTTCACTACAAATAAGCCGATATAAGAACTAAATCAATAAGAACCAAATGTGAAAGAACCAATGGGCATCTTCGCTATTATATTTTTTAGCCTCTATACAAAGTCCATTTTATTCATGTGAACGGGCGCATTTTCTAAGTTTAAATAAGCGTAGCAGACAACTTTGTTTACTCGTCTTGCTCATTCTACACGGAAGACTTGACTGAATTTTGAGTCTGCTACGTCTATTTTGGTTTAATAAAGTGTGTAGCATGATTTTTGATAGCGGCTCATAACCTTGATTCAAAAAAAACATTATTGAAGCGAATTATCTGTAGTGCTCTTTGAAACTCATCCAACTAAATATTAGAGTGAATATACTTCAGTATAATCTGCATTCGTGGAATACTCTTACTGTATTCCGCTGTACTATTTTCCAAGAAACGTATATGCTAGTTTAGCCCAATAAAGGTAATTAGAAGATGTAAATTCATAGCTTTCTAGTGAATAGAAAATAGTTAAACAACATGAACCATTAACAATATACTATACTCAATATGATTTAGGCCTTGATGAACCAAATCTGCTAAATGATATTAGCTGAAAGATGTGAAACCAATCTAACTAATATTAGAAACAGAAATAGAGGTGTGATGTGCAAATGTGAACGTAGATGGCTTTCCATCAGTGTCTGTATTTCTGATATGAGATGTCCACATTAATTCTCCTTTAGGTCCCAGTGTAATCCTCAGTCGATACTGAAACCTAAAAAAAAGCAGCAATACAACATGCATATATAATACTTTATCTATAATGGAGTAAATAAATGAATAAAAACTCGAAATTTATGAGCACTTGTATTCGATTTTGTAGTAGACACAATAGCTTGGAACTTATATAGGATATACCTGTGAGGCCATATCTTCAATTCCTCTTCAGTGGAATTAAGTATCAAATCGACCAATATGCTATTGCTGACATTGGGCGTAATAGGAGTGGGTCAATTTCTATGGTCCAAAATTTGTTCCTATCAAATCCGTGTGATTGAAGAGGGCCTAAATTTGAAATCTGCATCAAGAAAGTATGTATTATAAGTAGAATAAATCTAATAACAGTGAAGTGAATAGCAGAAAGATAAAACAACATACTTGAGAAAGAATTCTAGGAATGGCACCACGTATTGGCTTTGGAGGATTAACGATTGCCTGCAAAATTACATTTACGGATGATTGCTACTGGTAAGCCCATCATTTCAAACATGTAATTCATAGATAGTTGCTACCTTAACAAACATCATTCAAAAAACATATAAAAAAAACACAAACTTTACAACAAATACTTGTCACAAAAACCTTAAAACACAAACCTTTTTTCTGTCACGGCTAGAACCCGAGCCAGCAACAGAATCCTCAGACCCAATCCATCACCCGCTCCACCATTATTATGATCAATACACATACCTATTTTAAAATCACACAAAAATAATCAATAACTCAGAATCAAACATACCTTATAATGAAATTTGATTGTAATGGTCAATTCGACCTACGAATCATTAACCTAAAAATTGTTATTGGAGATCACACAAAAACATCCCGATAAAACCCAATCAGATATATCAATCAATTTAAAATATATGGTCAATAATAAAAAATGGGTCCAAAGGAAAGTGAACCTTAAATTCAAGGGTAGAATTGTTTTATTAAAAAAAAATTACAAACCTAGTTCTTGATTGATAAAGTGCTGATGTTGAACAAAGAACAAACAATTGATATGCATTTGATATATTGGAGAATGAAACGACCTCCCAATTAGTTTTAATACCCCGATACTGCATACCAATACTGATGCGTTTGATATACGGTTGATATACTCCCACCTCTAATACTCCCATGCCCTATTAAATATTAGGATGAACTCTTCATATTCTGCATTCTTTAGGTCCAACCTTTTATTACTCCCATATTTAGCAAGCTTCTTGTGCATTGATCGTTTGCTTCTTGTGCATTGATCGTTTGTAAAATCTTGTGTTTTTAGTCATTAATATTGCCCATTCAAATCCCCCAACTCAAGTATAAGATTTCTTTCTATTCAATTTCCACATTCACACACACACAAAGAACTCTTTTCATTATTCATTAGATGGCCGTTGAAGCCACTCATCTTCTCCCTCAACTCCTTGTCAACAACAACCAAATTATGATGATGAACATGGAGTCCAATTATACCAAACTATCTAATGGAAGCATCATCTACAACAACGTAAAGTTTGGATACTACACACATCCTCATCATCCTCTCTCCGGTTACAATGAATCGTTGATGAATAATCAAGATGATAGTGGCCTTACTAATAGTGTTCCTGTTTCTAGAAAACGATCAAGAAATGATAATAGTTCATACTCAAACTCTCAAACCATCACGCTTCTTGGCAAGGATATCTTCTCTCAGATCCATCATCAACACTTGGAAATCGATCAATTCGCTAAGTATCACGTACGTAATTATCTCATCTCTAATCTCATTTTATTACTATATATTTGCTGACTACACTCACGGAACCTAGATCGATTATACGGTGATAAAATTAAGCTATAACGTCACCTATTACGTCCTTTTATATTTTATTAATGCGGTTACGTTTTTTTAAATAATTGCTAGATTTGCCGAATATAACATGCTTGAGATATGGCTTTAGTTACTAATTTTGGTTATAACTTGATTAATGCAGGAGATCAAAGTGAAAAGAAGAAGAACTCCAAGGACAATAATCACGGCATTAGAAGAAGGCTTACAACATCAATTGCGAGCAAAAGAAGACGAAATAACAGAAATGATGAAGCTAAACCATGCATTACAAGAAAAAGTGAAAACAATGTGCATAGAAAATCAAATATGGCGAGAATTAGCACAAACAAACGAAGCAACAGCCAACACATTACGCTCCAACTTGAAATACCTTTTGGATTACAAATTAGGTCACGACGTGGCTGTCGAGGATGCTGAATCGTGTTGTGAAAGTAGTAACGATATATCGCAACACGACTCAACGATACTCAATCTTGTCTTAGCGGTGGGTAAAATTTTATGTAAAAACTGTACGAAAGAAGAGAGCAACGTGTTGGTGTTGCCATGCAGACATCTGCCTTTGTTCAGGATGTGCTCCCTCGATACATATTTTTCCAATCTGTAAATCCACTAAAAATATCACTCTCAATGTCCACTTGCCCTGACCATGCAAATATCTTTTTTCATTTCAGAATTTTTTGAATCAATTTGTGCTTCAATGCGTTGAATATATCATTGATTAATTACTTTTTCTAGTTTAGTATTCCTTCACTACAAGAATCGTGGCTATATTGTCGGATGGGTCGTGACAAAAGGTTTTTTGGCACAAGGTTATAGCCACGCCCCAATAGCCACGCTTTGTCGTGGCACTAAATATATATACCCACGCTTTTGTTACTTTTAGCCACGACTTTGGGTCGTGGTTAAAAGGGTCGATTCTTGTAGTGCTTGTTATTGTTAATCTCAAAGTACGTAGTATCCTTAAAAAACGTATGGCATCTTCCATACAAATTGCTCATATTGTAATATATACTAGTAGTCTACATGTTGTAACTTTTGTAACTTTGTTCACGATGATGACTTTTTGCTCTTTAGGAGTGTCCCTTGGAATAGGCTCTCACACGATCTCCCTTAGGTTGCAGGGTAGTCACTTTTGACTATTGCGACTCCCACCCCGGCCTGTTGGAAATTCGATCACTCATCTGATTGTTGACACCTCCATGTTGAGCTTCTGAAGGGCTGTTCTTCCGAGTACGACGTTGTTTTTGGACGTTGACTTGACAATATGGTTTTTCTACGTAATTGTCCTTGACAGTGGATGTGTTATGACTATAAGTTCAAGATCGAGTATGCCCTTAGGGTAGGATCTCTCGTCCGAGATATTGATTAACGGTGTGGTGGGTGGCCTGAGGCCTGACATGATGTGTTCAGGGAGCTTGTTGAAGCAGTGTGCGTACATTATGTCAACTGAACACCCTTCATCCATGTATACCCTACTGACCATGTATGAGGCTATCACTGCTGTGATGACAACTCGTCAGATGATGGGATGGAGGTATCCTATGGAGTGCTTTGCAATAGGACATATGCACAGTTTTCCATAACTTCACTACCCCTTTTGCTGCATGAGTGCCATGATTGAATCACGCGAACGCTCCCTACTTGTTTTTTGAGGACATCATGATTCAATCTTTGAATATCTATAACCCTTGGTGATCTCTCGTGATATGTTTGTTCTGGTTCATATAATGGACGGTGCCCTTGGGATGCTTATCCTGATGTGATCAGGGTTAAGTGAGCTAGTGCAACGTTGTTGCTTCCCCCCTATGAGTGTTTTGGACATTTGCCTAACTAGGGTTTATTTTTCAACATGTGTGAGTGAAGACTAATGTAGGACAAATGCTACTCTGGGAGCCTGATCTAAGTAATGGTTCGAGGGTGTCTTTTTTAACTAAGCTTGTGGTTATGTTAACCTTTGAGTAATGGTTCCAGGGTGTCTTTTAGAACTGGGCTTGTGGTTATGCTAACCTAAGAGTAATTTCTAGGTGGTGGTGCACAGTGGCTGACATGTGTAAGGAAATGAGGGAAATAATAGATAGGTGGGTATGCGTTTACTTGAAAACTAGCCAACTGTCTTTTGTTTATCTGTTCTTTCTGTTGGAATTTAACAATCAAGTTAACCATTAACTCATACGAGTGCGCAGCGGATAGATCAAGTCTAGTACAAATAATCAACATACATATAAAACACATTTAAGGGACATGTAAATTAAATAGGAACATACCCTCGTAGTCACCAGCAAATCAAAGAAACCAAGTGTATGAAACTAGTGACTAAGTGGTCACCTCTACGAGTGCTCACACAAACACGTAAACAAGCACGCCCGGATGCTAGTCCTATACTTCACGTCACAAACAACACTTGTAAACCAAATCAACTGAAAAACAATCACTAAAACCACTCTTGTTTCTGGACCGAAAATCAGAGAAGAAAGTCTAGGGTTTAACCGAATTCGGTGGTCACCGAATAAGAGCAGAACCAACCGAAAACCCAAAACAAAGCAAAACCTAGTTCGATTGAATCTGTTCCCTCACCTTTGGGACGAGTAAAACCGAGTAAACACACCTTTGGAAACAGCTTGGGGTCAGACACAACTTGATTAATCTTAAATGGATACCGAAAATAAGCAAGAGTTGAAAGAAACCGAAAACACAATCATGTTGTATTATGGTTCTGTTGGTTAATGGAGAGGAAAAGGAATTAAGTGGCTGTGTTTCTTTTGGCGATGATCCAAGTTATCAAAATAACCAGGGAACAAGGGTATTATACATCTCAAAAACAAAACATGATAAGTATGGTAACTTAATCTTCCACCCTTATCACAACTCTAATTTCCTTCTTATCCCATTAACTCTTACTTGTCACCTAGGTGCATTGAACCAAGACGTCTCCTAGAACCTTCCATATAGGCCGGCTCCATAAAGACACCACAATGGTCTTGTCTTAATCGATCATTGTCCAAACGGTTTACATATAGATAGCTTTAACGTGGAGGTATATACGATACTCAATGTTTTGCGTGGTGCCCCCTATAGGCTCACACATCCTAGCGTGATCGAGCTAGTCAACGACCATATAATCCAACAGCTCACTTGGGAGTTCGGGTAGCAGACAGCCCATTCACTAACGTCGGAAACTTTAGCAACACTGCACATTAGTTTTTAAAAAACTAGAAATAGTGGTCTGAGATCAAGTTTCATAAACATTCTCAGTAGCATGGTTATTTTATCTCTTGCTTTCATCATCCCTTTGTTCAAATACAGTTAAACTATGGATATGGATCCTGACTCATTCCATATAGTTTAACCATTTAGATTCTCGTTATAGAATTCAATTCAGATATACCAAATGTAATCAAGAATCATCTTGAGATTCCATTTGGGTTCGGCCAAACATTATGCTGATTAAATTCTGGAGAGGCGCCAAGGTATTATTTCTGCACTTATCAAGTGGAGAACAAATATCATTTGTTGAACTAAAGTGTTGTGAATGCTACTACACATCAATTCCAATATTAGTTTTGTTATAACTACCTTCTTCAGGCAGCGTTTGAGATAGAATTAAAAAGTGATATCAACTCACATACCACATAACTTGTTTGTATTCTCAAGGTTCTAAGTTGACTTAACGAAACCATTCAAATTTTACTTATGGACAACGGATCCATAAGTAAACATAGCGAAGGTTGGGGTGTCCATTAGGCATCCCTAGTGTTAAAAATTGGGAGTTTGGTGGGATCCTTCCTTATATTCAAGAATTATAACCATACTCAAATTTGCCGTATGTAAATAATCCCATATTGTTAAACCGACAATGGAATTATTTAGAATGATAAATATTCAAGGTTAATATGTGCAAATATAGGACAAAACATTTTTTATATGAAATGATAACAAATACCTTGTATCTTTATAATCATCAGAAAATAAATGTGTCTTTACAATACCAATTATCACAAATGATCAATAAACACAGATTACATGAAACATACTAGCTGGAAGCATTTCAATATTTCCTAGTAAGTTTGAAGCTTTGGAAAGATAACGCTTTGTAAACGGATCAGCTAAGTTGTCATCTGTGTGAACTTTTTTCTAACTTTATGTCACCAAAATTCAAGTTAACTTCGCGAAGGTAGTGAACTTGGCACGGAAATGTCTAGCACCTTTAGTGATTCCAGATTCATTAGCTATAGTGATTGCTCCAGTATTATCACAATACATATTTATGGGTTTTTCAATTGTGGGAACAACACCAAGCCCAGAAATGAATTTTCTAACCCAAACGGCTTCTTAGATAGCTTCATAAGGCAGCAAATTCTAGATTCTGCAAATTGAAGTGCGAAAATGTTGCTTGGTCTCTTCCAGTCAACAGCACTCATTCAAAACGAAAACACATATCCAGTCGAGACTTGAGGTCATCAGCTTCGTCAGGATATCCTAGCAATCAGTGTAAGCAAGAATACCACTGAGCTCTAGTTTTGGATCACCTCCTGTAAAATGAACATATCCTTAGTCATTCCTGAAGCATACTTCAGAATGTTCTTAACAGTAGTCCAGTGAAGATCACCTGGATTCTGTTGAAATCGGCTTGTTATGTTCTGAGCGAACGCAACATCAGGGCGAGTACATCTCACAGCATACATAATAGAACCCACAGCCGAGGCATATGGAACACTTTGCATGCGCTTCAATTCAGCAGGTGTAGAGGCACCTTGTGATTTACTCAATCTAAGCTTATCTTGCATGGGGATACTTCCACGCTTGGAATTCTCCATGTGAAAACGCTTTAAGATTTTTTCGATATAAGCACTTTGACATAAGCCAATCAACCGTCTTGATCTATCTCTGTAGATCTTGATTCCAAGAATATATGCAGCTTCACCTAAATCTTTCATGGCAAAACACTTTCCAAGGTAGGATTTTACATCTTGTAACATTGGAATGCTGTTTCCCATAATCAATATGTCGTCGACATACAAGATTAGGAAAGTGACATTACTCCCACTAGCTTTTAGATATACACATGGCTCATCAGCATTTTGACTGAAACCAAATTTCTTTATTTCATCATCAAAACGCTTATTCCATTGCCTTGATGCTTGCTTAAGCCCATAAATGGAACGTTTCAGCTTGCATACTCGGTTTGGATATTTTGGATTGACAAAACCTTCAGGTTGCTCCATGTATACCTCTTCATTGAGATATCCATTGAGGAAGGCAGTTTTGACATCCATTTGCCAAATCTCATAGTCATAGTACGCGGCTATGGCTATGAGAATCCTAATAGCTCTAATGTCTGCAACAGGTGAGAAGGTTTCCTCATAATCAATCCCTGGGGTTTGAGTATAGCCCTTCGCCACAAGACGAGCTTTATAGGTGTGTACAGCTCCATCCATGTCGGTCTTTTTCTTAAAGAGCCACTTGCTACCAACGGTTTTGCCATTAGGAGGAAGTTCAACTAAGTCCAAAACTTCGTTGTCTTTCATGGATTGCATTTCCCACATTTCATAGCTGTAGCCATTTACAGTCAGGGTCTAACAATGCAGCTTTATAGTTAGCGGGTTCACCGAGATCCCCTAACTCATGTTCCTCAGCATCGATGTATAAACACATACGATCTGTGGGACGTCGTGTCCTTGTGGACCTACGAATGGGAATGATATCACTTTGAGGTTCATCCATTTCTAGATCATCCTCTTCATGATTTAAGCTAGTGTCTATAGAAGGATGCGTATCTTCTTCTTGAATAATTTCAAGATCCTCTAGACTCCCACTTGCTTCTTGATCTATAAGATTATTCTCTAGGAATTCAGCATTCCGAGCAACAAGGACTTTGTTCTCGGGTGGGTAGTAGAAAGAATATCCCATTGTTTCCTTTGGGTATCCTATGAAGATACACTTAATAGACCTGGGTTCTAACTTGTCAGGCTTGGTAAGAGTATCTCGCTTAACAAGTGCCTCACAACCCCAGACTTTTAAGTAAGACAACTTAGGGGTTGCACTTTGCCATCATCGTATGTGTCTTTTCAACCTTCTTAGTTGGTCCCATTTTGAGATGGTGTGCAGCAGTCTCATAAGAGCATTATCCAAAAGAGGACTTTGGAAGAGTTGTTTGACTCATCATAGATCGAACCATATCTAGTAGGGTTCTGTTTCTCCTCTCCGACACACCATTGTGTTGTGGAGTGTAAGGAGGAGTACGATGGGCGATAATCCCATGATCCTTGAGATGATCCAAAAACTCTTGACTCATATATTCGCCCCCACGATCAGAACGTAGCGATTTTATGGTCTTGCCGAGTTGATTTTCTACTTCCTTTTGAAACACTTTGAAAGTTTCAAACACTTCATGTTTATGGCCTTTTAATAAGATTAAACATAACCATAACGACTAAAGACTCGTCAGTGAAAGTGCACGAAGTAGCTTGCTCTTGCCTTGAAGTGATCTTAAATGGGGCCATCATACTTCGGTGTGTACTTGTCCAAGTAAGTCTTTGGCCCTTTCCACTTGATGAGTGTAAGGTTTTTCTTGGCCCATCTTACCAGACATACAAGGAACGCATTTTTCAAACGCCCTAAGGTCAGTTGAATTGAGAAGTCCATCGTGTTGTAACTTTTCAATGCGTTTCTTGCTGATGTGTCCAAGACGACAATGCCATAAGAGAGCAGAGTCCAAGTTAGTTTGCTCTTTTGTGCTTAACAGTGTATATAGAATTTTTTTTGCTATAAGAAGTAGACAAATCATTTCAAAAATACCTTCCTCGGGATAGCACTAAAAAATATAACCATGTTATTTCCTAGAATCATTGAATTGTATTATTTCACGATGCGGTTAATAAAAACAATCTTCGTACAAACGGGGAACTGAATTATCTCTAGTAATAGAGGGAGCATAAGGACTCAATTGTTCAAAACAATAACTAATCCGCTAGGGAGAGATAAATCAAAGTTGCCAATTGCTTCAACAGCTTCACGTTGACCATTGCCCACGTACAAGCTAAGAGCCCCCGGCTTCAGTTTCCTACTTGCCCTTAGACCATGCGTTGTATTACAAATATGAGTACCAAACAAACCGGGTCATAGATTCCTGATCTATTAAGGAAGTAGTGAGTTTCTATAATGAGTACCTGAAACACCACCAGCTCCAGAGGTTGCGTTCTTTTTCTTCTTTAGCAACTCGGCTAAGTACTGAGGACAGTTCCTCTTCTAGTGTCCTGTCTCACCACACTCATGACAGATTGAGTCCTTTGCGGGATCTTCCCTCTTGGGTGGAGGGGGAATCTTGGGCTTGGGAGCAAAAAGCGTGATTGATTTCCCATTCCCTTGTTTTTTGTCCCCTGGCAGCCTTTTGGGGTTGCAGTTTGTTGTGCTTTTTACCTTTCTGGACTTTACCAGCTCGAATAGCATGTAGAGCAGGAGCGTTGTTTTTGGGCAGATTAAGAGTTTGCTCATGGAGCTTTAGCATAGCATGCAACTCGTTAATCAGGTTTCCCCAGGCTATGGCTGTTGTAAATCTGCACTAAACCCGTCAAAAATTCCTTGCGTTGACCGATAAGAACAAGACTTTACTGCAAGGCCAAGTGTCACGGGGTGCCAAAAAAGCTCTGAATGTAAAATATAGCCCTTCATTCTCAGAAATATTCGATGCTAACTGACTGCCCTTTTCATGTTTACAAGCGTGATATTCAAACGCGTAGTCTGTAGAAGCTTGCTCAGCTTGTGGGCAAACAGAGCTTTTAACTCCTTTAGCATGTCTATTAAGCATGAGATTTTCCAGGATTTCGTTGGATCTCTGGCTCCATGGTCATGGGGGGGAATAAGGCATGAGTCTAGCAATTCTTTTGATCTTTAACCCAAGCAGTATGGAGCTGCAAGGATTTCAGGAGCAACATGCTGACCCGCAGGAGCTAACAAGGAGCAGGAGGAAGTGGTCTGCTTAGGGTAATTCATCTTCTCATCAATGATAGTACAATCCTAAGTTGTCTTCATACCAATCAATAAAGTTGGGGTCCAGTCAGTTTTGCTCTACGAAGAAAGCCCCGTAAGACGAATTGTTAGCTGACGAGGTTGTCATCTACAATTGGGAAAAAAGTTCAAAACATTATATTGTCGATAATTAAATTCTTAAGGAATTAACTACCCAATTAATTACCTAATAAGACTTAGATCCAATTGACCTCCCTTTATTACAGGAAGGTCTGGACAACGTGTAAAAACAAGTAGGCAAGGAGGTAAGCGGACGAGCGTTAATTGCATGGATGCAAACTTTAAATTTAGAGACTAATGACTTAGTAATCTTATTGCTAATGTCAAAAGCATATTTGGTCGTAATTGATGCTAGGGTCGAGGTCTGACCAGGTAACTCGATTTAAGTCCACCAAAACAGAACGTGCGAAAATTGACATAGATCTGACCTATGAAAAAAAATTCGCCATGGGTTTGGCATGGCCCTTAGGTCTGACCAGAGAAGTCACGCCTAAGGCTACCGTGGTTCTAGGTTTGGCTGGCATTGACTTAAAACTCATATAAGGGTATACAAACTAATGTGACAAAGTTGTGTACAAGAAGCATGAAAACTTACTTGTAGCACAAAGTTAAGAAAAACTTTTTGTTAACCTTTTGGTATAGCAATCATTTGATCAAAAATGTTCACGTAGCTCATTTAGGACGCACAAGATGCGGAGAACAGGTCAGGCGAAGCGTATTAAAAACCTGACTTTCATTGGGGAATCTTACTAATCACCGCTTAAACTTCTCTTTTAGTTTGCATATTGGGTGAGCCATACTTCCAATTGACTATTGACGCTATGTTGTTAAGAAACCCCCTTTTGTTAACATTTAGTTTTTTGATGCCTATATGGTGGTTTTACAAATTGATCACAACTATATTGTACTCCTATTTAGTCGAAGACAAGTAATTCCAATAATTCCCTCATCATGCGAAGCATGTAGTGGGGCGGGAGAAAATTAAAGATCAATTCAACCCCATATCACGCATGTAAAACTAAAGCTTTACAAGAAATCAAATTTCATGGTTTTTATGTTCCTATATTAATTTGTCAAAAACACGTTTCACAAAAACACATAATTGGTCACAAGGAATAAAATTATGTGTGTTATATTTGGACATGTTCATCCAAATTACTTTATAAGTATTAGTACGGTTTTTAAGAGTTTTATAAAAATCTATATTTTGCATATATTGACACAGACACAAGGCATAACAATATAAGCAATTTTAAAACAGGACTAATAATGGATTGAAATTGAGGAACACTCTTAATATGAATGCAGTAAATCTCATATGCCTCGCGAGTTTCAAATGAGTCTTCCCAAATTGGAGACCATTAGACTCTTCACTAGGTTTTATTGCTAAATGCCTAGATCGCCACATACATCATATAACATGATTGCGTGAGTCTTACAGCCGAGATAAAACAAGAATAGCAACTTAATTAACAATTTAATTTTAATCTATACTTCTTTTTATCATTTTATGTTTGTGTTCATTCTAGGTTGGTTATTTAGTTATGGCAAGGATTGCATGTCGTTGCCATAATTTACAATAGAAACAATAAATAAACCAATTACATGCAGCCCTAGCGTGTTAACATCGTATGCAATTCATAAATACTAAACTAATTGACTCGTGATGCCACTGTTGGAATTTAACAATCAAGTTAACCATTAACTCATACGAGTGCGCAGCGGATAGATCAAGTCTAGTACAAATAATCAACATACATATAAAACACATTTAAGGGACATGTAAATTAAATAGGAACATACCCTCGTAGTCACCAGCAAATCAAAGAAACCAAGTGTATGAAACTAGTGACTAAATTGTCACCTCTACGAGTGCTCACACAAACACGTAAACAAGCACGCCCGGATGCTAGTCCAAACCTCACGTGTACCCAAAAAACAATTGTAAAACCAAATCAACTGAAAAACAATCACTAAAACCACTCTTGTTTCTGGACCGAAAATCAGAGAAGAAAGTCTAGGGTTTTAACCGAATTCGGTGGTCACCGAATAAGAGCAGAACCAACCGAAAACCCAAAAGCAAGAACCCTAGATCGAATGAATCTGTTCCCACGCCTTGGGAACAAGTAAACCGAGTAACAACACCTTCTGGAACAGCTTGGGGTCAGACCACAACTTGATTAATCTTAAATGGATTAACCGAAAATAAGCAAGAGGTGAAAAGAAAAACCGAAAACCAAACAAAGGTTTTATAAGGTTCGGTTATTGATGGAGAGGGAAAGAATTAAGTTGCTGTGTTTCTTTCTGAGATGATATCACATATCTCAATAACCAGGGAACAAGGGGTATTTATACATCTCAAAAACAAATCATGATAACTATGGTAACTTAATCTTTCACCCTTATCACAACTCTTATTTCCTTCTTATCCCATTAACTCTTACTTATCACCTAGGTGCATTGAACCAAGACGTCTCCTAGAACCTTCCATATAGGCCGGCTCCACAAAGACACCACAATGGTCTTGTCTTAATCGATCATTGTCCAAACGGTTTACATATAGAAGCTTTAACGTGAAGTATCATAACGTACTATAAATGTTTTAACGTGTGTGCCCCCAATAGGCTCACACACTTCTAATCGTGTTCAAGCTAATCCAACTCTCATAATCCAACAACTCCCACTTGGGAGTTGAAGTAGCAGATAGCCCATACACTAACGATGGAAACGTCTAGCAACACTCACATTCGTTTTAAAACCAGAAGTGTCTGAGATCAAGTTTCATAAACATTCTCAGTAGCATGGTTATTTTGTCTTGCTATAATCATCCCTTTGTTTAAATACTGTTAAACCATGGATATGGATCCTAACTCATTCCATATAGTTTAACCATTTAGATTCTTGTTATAGAATTTAATTCAGATATACCAAATGTAATCAAGAATCATCTTGCATTACCCTTTGGGTTCGGCCAAACAATTATCTGATTAATTCCGGAGAGGCGCCAAGGTATTATTCTGCACGTATCAAGTAGAGGAACAAATTCTTTGTTAAATACAAGTGTTGTGAATGCTGCTTCACATCACTTCCAATAATAGTCTTTATAACTACCATTTTCAGGACATCGTTTGACATAGAATTAAAAAGTGATATCCACACATACCAGAACTTGTTTGTATTCTCAAGTCTAAGGATGACTTAACTAACCATTTTCAAATTTTACTTATGACAACAGATCTATAAAGTAAACATTTGAAGGTTGGGGTGTCCAATACGCATCCCTTGTGAGTAACATATAAGTTTGGTGGGAACCATTCATATATTCAAAGAATATAACCAACACTCACATTTGCCTTATGTAACAATACTCCCATATTGTTAACCGACAATGGACATATTTAGAATGATAAATCATTCATGGATTAAATATGCAAATATAGGACAAACAATTGTTATATGAATGATAACAAATACCTCGTATCTTTATTCATCAGAAAATAAAATTGTCTTACAATCCCAATTATCCAAATGACTAATAAACACAGATTTACATGAGACTACTAGCTGGAAGCATTCCAATATTCCTAGTAAGTTCCGAATGCTTTGGAAAAGCTAACGCTTTTGTAAACGGATCAGCTAAGTTGTCATCTGTGTGAACTTTTTCTAACTTTATGTCACCAAATTCAATAACTTCGCGGAGGTAGTGAACTTTGGCACGGAAATGTCTAGCACCTTTAGTGATTCCAGATTCATTAGCTATAGCGATTGCTCTAGTTTTTATCACAATACATATTAATGGGTTTTTTAATTATGGGAACAATACCGAGCCTAGAAATGAATTTCCTAACCCATACACCTTCCTTAGAAGCATCAAAGGCAGCAATATACTCAGCTTTTGTAGATGAAGTAGCGAAAATGCTTTGCTTGGCACTCTTCCAGTCAACAGCACCTCCATTCAAAACGAACACATATCCAGTCTGAGACTTGAGGTCATCAGCATCCGTCAGATATCCAGCATCAGTGTAGCAAGAAACCCTGAGCTCTCGTTTTAGATCACCTCCGTAAACTAGAAACATGTCCTTAGTATTCCTGAGATACTTCAGAATGTTCTTAACAGTAGTCCAGTGAAGATCACCTGGATTCTGTTGGAATCGGCTTGTTATGTTCTGAGCGAACGCAACATCAGGGCGAGTACATCTCACAGCATACATAATAGAACCCACAGCCGAGGCATATGGAACATTTTACATGTGCTTCAATTCAGTAGGTGTAGAGGCACCTTGTGATTTACTCAATCTAAGCTTATCTTGCCTGGGGATACTTCCACGTTTAGAATTCTCCATGTGAAATCGCTTTAAGATTTTCTCTATATAAGCACTTTGACATAAGCCAATCAACCGTCGTGATCTATCTCTGTAGATCTTGATTCCAAGAATATATGCAGCTTCACCTAAATCTTTCATAGCAAAACACTTTCCAAGGTAGGATTTAACATCTTGTAACATTGGAATGCTGTTTCCCATGATCAATATGTCGTCGACATACAAGATTAGGAAAGTGACATTACTCCCACTAGCTTTTAGATATACACATGGCTCATCAGCATTTTGACTGAAACCAAATTTCTTTATTTCATCATCAAAACGCTTATTCCATTGCCTTGATGCTTGCTTAAGCCCATAAATGGAACGTTTCAGCTTGCATACTCGGTTTGGATATTTTGGATTGACAAAACCTTCAGGTTGCTCCATGTAAACCTCTTCATTGAGATATCCATTGAGGAAGGCAGTTTTGACATCCATTTGCCAAATCTCATAGTCATAGTACGCGGCTATGGCTATAAGAATCCTAATAGCTCTAATGTCTGCAACAGGAGAGAAGGTTTCCTCATAATCAATCCCTGGGGTTTGAGTATAGCCCTTCGCCACAAGACGAGCTTTATAGGTGTGTACAGCTCCATCCATGTCGGTCTTTTTCTTAAAGAGCCACTTGCTACCAACGGTTTTGCCATTAGGAGGAAGTTCAACCAAGATCCAAACTTCGTTGTCTTTCATGGATTGCATTTCCACATTCATAGCATTAAGCCATTTATCAGACTCAGGGTCTAACAATGCAGCTTTATAGTTAGCGGGTTCACCGAGATCCCCTAACTCATGTTCCTCAGCATCGATGTATAAACACATACGATCTGTGGGACGTCGTGTCCTTGTGGACCTACGAATGGGAATGATATCACTTTGAGGTTCATCCATTTCTAGATCATCCTCTTCATGATTTAAGCTAGTGTCTATAGAAGGATGCGTATCTTCTTCTTGAATAATTTCAAGATCTTCTAGACTCCCACTTGCTTCTTGATCTATAAGATGCGAACTTGGTACTACCCCATACCTTCGTATGTTTACTTTGTTGGATCCGTTGTCATAAGTAAAATTTGAAAATAGATAGTAAGTCATCCTTTAGACTGAGAATACAGAACAAGTACTTGTATGTTGTGGATATCACTTTTTAATTCAATGTCAAACGTTGTCCTAAAAAATGGTTATGTTTTATAAAGACTATTAGTGGAAGAGTATGTGAAACATCCAATCATACAAACACTTGTATTCAACAAAGAATTTTGTTCCTCCACTTGATAGTGCAGAATAAACCTTGGCCTATCTCCAGAAATTAATCAGAAAATTAATATGGCCAAACCCAAAGGGTATATGGCAAAGATGAGAATCTTGATTAAATTTGGTAATCTGTATTGAAGTCTATCTATATCGAAAAATCCTAAAAATGGAATAAAAACTATTTATCGGAAGTGAGTTAGGATCATAGCTATGTTTAACTGGTCTGACAATGAACAGAAGAGGTAGATACAACAAAACAAGAGATAAAATAACCATAGGCAAGTGAGAATTTATTATTTTTGAACATACAATAAGATTATTAAAACCACTAGCAAGAAGCTAGAAATTACAAATGCGACAAGGTAGCGGATTTTTTATAGGCCAATCGTATCCAACTAAACGATGGCGAGTAATGTTAAAGATAACATGAACTCATACACTTCTAGAATTACTTAAAAACGAATGCGTTAGAGATGTATCATGGCTTAGACGACATATCCGTCATTTAGATGAAAGACGGCTCCGATCACCATTGCTTAAGTCTCCAACGACCCCAACGTGAAGTAAAGCTTGTGTGGAGATCTTCTGTATTGTATGTTACACAAGTTTGGCATAATTTGTATAACACGACAAGAAGATTTGTGAGCCTATTTCATGTGGGCACACAAGTTAACGCTTAGAGTACTTTTTAGAAGTTCAACTTCGCTTCTGATTTGTAATAACCATTTGACACGATGATCCAAGACAAGAATCCTATGAATGTCTTAATGACATAGCCTGTATGGAGAAGGCTATTGAACAATTCTAGTGGAAGTGTCTAGTATTCAAATAATAAGTATATTAAAGTAAGAACTAGTAGGGAGTATATGTGATATGATTTGGAGTGTATGTGAGCCTTAATCAAGAGTAGGGGTTTGATGGGTATTAAACCCTGTTCAAACGCGCCACCTCAGTACTACTCGGCCGTACACATTGATATACTCTTTACCAATATCTGTCTTTCTTCTCCTTCTCCTACAAATCTCATCATCCAAACGCAAAAATACTTAGTAAATTTAATATTCACCATTAAACAACCCTCCACTAGGGTTTAATATACACATTTTACAGCGGTTCTATTAATATCTTGTTTGAATGATATAGCTATACACTAGCTGCTTCAACGTAGATACACCAATCGTGTTCTGATCCGCAGGAGTCCTGTTAACAGTTCAGGGTTGGTTTTTAAGGTATGTTCATCAAGGTGTGAGAAACATCTCGAATAGGGTTTGTGATTTTGATTTTCGTTGAAACTGCCTAATTTTGTAGCCGAGTGAACCGAAATCAGAGGAAAACCCAATATATCCTATACTGAAATTTGGAACATAGTAAAGAGCCTAGATTCTTGTGACAGTCTTCTTCTGTACACTTCAGTAGTGTGATTGTGTTACAATGATGTGTATCGAGAATGAGGTAAACTGTAACACGTGCTCAGCATTGCCGCGTACGAAAATTGTTTACTTAGTTGTATTTGTGGTTAGCACATCATAGAACGTGGCCATTTACGTATCACTCTATATTACTACTTACGGATTTCTACTTTAATTGTCTGGATTGAGGAGTCTAAAGCAAGGTTATGTTCCTATTTAACTCTTTTACATTATTCCTTATGTGTATAAATGTATGTTAATTTTAATATTCTAGACTCGAATCTATCCGCAGCGTCTGAAGAGTTAAATTGGTATAACATGATTGTTAATTCCTACAATAAGGCACTGTGATCATGGTCTCATTGAGCTCATAGCCATAGAGTAACATTATTGGTGCCGACTAAAAAACACCACAAATAGAATTCATTCTGCATCTTTACACAACATCCCATGAACCAATATCGGAGCCCGCATAGGAGTGTAATGAGATTATAGTTAACTCTTAAAGATTAACTTAACTTTTTTTGAGCTATATTTGGTTAGACATAAGAGCAAATTTAACTCTTCTAAGAAAACTTTGTCTCGTAGACACACATACTACGTGATAAACAAAGCAAAATTTCCCTAGAGTATCCAAATTGCTGTCAAAACTAGCAAATACATTTAATCACTCAAATGCATATCCTCAACATACAAAGATGTCTACATTATCTAACACAGATTTAATCTACTCTAACTCACACTGCTAATTCTTCCGACTTCTTAACCATGCAAAAATAGTCACCAACACATCTTGTAACTCTTGCGCTCATGAGTACCGCATACAACTTAAGCTATTGAAATGGTTTTTCGACCTTACACCATAGTTATCTAAGCCCTTTGCGCATACTATATTGTTACAATCTTACAACACGTCATCAATCAATCCTTTGAGATATTAGCAATCTTAACACTCATCAGTTCGATCACTAAATGTGGTTTAACTTAATATATTTTATTATACTAAACGTGATTTATAAAGTTCGATTATAGTCGTATCAAAGCTAGCTAACATAATTAACTAATCAACATTTTGATAAAAGTATAGTCCTCGCCAAAAGCCAAGCCACATCACCATCCTCATTCAAGTGTATATTAAACACATAACTAACTGGTTAAAACTTTTGGTGAGGACATGTTCTGGCCAAAGTTTTGGCGGTAAAAATTAGAGGGAAATGATTAACGTGAATAGAAAAGTGGAAAAAAGTCAAATAAGGTCAACCTATTGGCGAGGATGTGTCCTCGCCAAAAATTTTGATCAAATTTTCTTCACTCTTTGGCATAATAAAAATCTAGAAGTCGAGATTTTTTGTCTTTTAGCGACCTTTGGCGAGTAGCGAGGACATCGGTGTCCTCGCCAAAGGCTTCGTCCCCCTTTCTTTTTTTTCTTGTAGTGAAAGAGAGATGAGAAATATGCATCGACTTGAATTAGATGTATCTCTAATATATTTAATTAGATGTCATCCCAATTAGATTTGAAATTGATTTTGAAGTTAAAACGATGAAAGATAGTAATAGCAACATATACGACGCGCGGAAGATGAAATATACATAGGATTTGTTTAACTAAATTAAATACATTGTATATGCATATAATTTTAAGCTAAAAAAAACTAAAAATATATCTAATTCAAATTTACGCATCCTAAATGTGTACTTATAATTATTTCTCACAATTCTCGCTTTAGATTTCTTCTCGTTAATCCTAAGTCCCTATGAGTGTTTTTCTCAGGTTGGAATCCATTCGTAGTCACTTTTTTAATGGTCATGATCCCAATAGCAAGAGAACGTTTTGGGTTAAATGGAAAAAATGTGTTGGCTTCCAAAGAGAAAGGTGGCCTTGGTGTTTCAAGTTTGTATGCATTGAATAGAGGTCTTATGTTCAAATGGGTGTGGAGGTTCTTTACTCAAAATACATCTTTATGGTCGAGGGTTATCAAGGCGATCCATGGAGAAGATGGGAAAGTGGGGAAGCAAGTGAAGTCTGCTTTCCCGTCGTATTGGATGGACATAGTGCATGAAATCAATGTTTTGAAGAATCAAGGTATTAATCTTCTTAACTGTATGCAAATGAAACTGGGAAACGGGGATAAAACTGCTTTCTGGGAAGACATTTGGATTGGTCATATCGTTCTTAAAGATCTATATCCTCGTATCTATGCTCTAGAGACATGTAAGTTTGTGAAGGTTGGCACAAAGTTGACTCAATCCAGTTTGGACTTTTCTTTTCGTCGAAAACCCAGGGGTGGTATCGAACAGGAGCAGTACGAAGCTTTATTGGTTCAGGTCCAAGACGTAAACCTTGTTCCTGTGTCAGATCGTTGGAAATGGTCCTTGGAGAACTCGGGTGATTTTTCTGTTGCTTCTGTTAGAAAGATGCTAGATGATAAAATGTTGCCGGACGTAACTACAAAGACACGGTGGATAAAACTTGTCCCTATTAAGGTGAATGTTCATGCGTGGAAAGTTAAGATTGATTCATTACCGACGCGTTTCAACATTTCTCGTAGAGGTATGGATATAGAATCTATTACGTGTTCTATTTGTGACAATGAGGTGGAGTCGTCTAGCCATTTATTTTTTAAGTGTAATATGGTTAGAGATATTATCCGAAAGATAACACGATGGTGGGATATTACTTACATAGAGGCCGACTCATATGAAGATTGGTTAAACTGGCTTGTGAATCTTCGCTTATCTTCTAATTATAAGCAGGCTCTCGAAGGTGTTTTTTACGTAATGTGGTGGCATGTTTGGCAATATCGGAACAAGTATATCTTTGAAGCGGTTTCTTCTCCAAAGGCGATGATTTTTGAGGATATTGTGTCTCGGTCTTTTTATTGGTGTCGTAATAGATGTAAAGCCTCGTTTAGTTGGAACGATTGGCTTAAAAATCCGTACCTTGTCGCTTTGTAATTTCTAGCTTCTTGCTAGTGGTTTAATAATATATTGCTGTTCAAAAAAAAAAATGGGTGATCGACGCGGTTAACATGTTTAATAATGAGTCGGGTTTGGGTTGACATTCTCAACCTATCAAAACATGTTTGGGTTTTGATTTAGCATTTCAACACGAGTTGTCACCCTAGTTGTTATTATCTTGTACATCCTTTATATAACAAAAAGTATACGATGATTCCATTTGAGCGTAAATTTTATAGGAAAATGCACAAAATAAACAAAATGGAAAGAATAGAAAACCAAATATAAAAACATGGGTAGTGATCTAGTGAGAAGAAAACTTAAAATGAGAAGGATGAAAAATTACTACAACCACACATTTAAGATGCATCAACTTAAATTAGATGTATATCTATACATTTAGATGCATTCTAATTTGTTTCGAAACTAATTTTGAACTGAAATGATGCAAAGTAGTACTAACAACAAATTTAACTTCTAGAGGACGAATAATACATAGGATTAACCTAACTTGAAAAAAATGAATCTAATATATGTATATGCGTCTAAATTTTTGTTAGGAAATATATTATGGTGCATTTAAAACATTAATGATGCATCTAATTCAAGTCGATGCATCTCTAATGTGTGGTTATAGTTATTTATCGTTCTTCTATAATCACGTCCCTGTGCCCAAAAGGATGGGTGAGTTCGATTTGAGTGTTCATCGATCGAGTGGTATCTGATTCTAAGTCATAAAAACATGAACAAAAAAATACATTAAAAAGCAAACTTATTAGACATTAAGATGTGTTAAGACATCCCTCAACATCTAGTTCAATAAAATGTTTATACCTCTTACTGCCTTTTAAAAATCAGAAAAAAACAAACACGTTTAATCTTGACCGACTTTTAGTGCTTCTTAATGACACGAATTAAACAAACATACTTTTTAGTTTGAATATCTGGATGTGAGTGACTGAGTCTAATTAAGATGTTATTATGAGGTTTTTAAGAAAAACAAACACAACCTTAGTATATTACCAATACCAAAGTGACCAGTTTGGATCAATAAAGATAAAAAAATTAAAAAATTAAATATCAAATGAGAGGCACTTCTATATACTTTCGATGAATTTTTTTCACCTTTTTTTATGAGTGTTGAAATTTACGCGTTGAAGAATAACATGTATTTTGTAAAATCACATGTGATTTGTAGTATAAAAAATCACATGTGATTTGATTTAAAACTAAAAACGAGCATCACAAATCAAATGTGATTTCGTGTTGTCTAATATTTAACACCCATAACAAAAAGGGTAAAAAAAAGTTTGTTGAAACTGTATCAAAATGCTCATCTACTAAAAGATAAAAATTGTCGTCGTGATAGTGTGTTTTTTTTGGCTTAAGATTTACCTTTGGTATGATATTTTATTTTCAAGATAATAATAAAAAGTGGGTTTTTTTATGATAAAGTATAAATGACCAAAATTTGTTCCATATTTAAATTTTTGTTGATTTTGAACTCAACCCATCTACAAACTACCACATTGTTGGTTCAAATCAAAGTGTGAGATTATTTATCGTTCAAAACATCAAGTTGTCTCTTATACATTATTTTTCTTATATCATTAAATGGGTTTGGAAGTCGCTCAACCAATTACAAAAATACGATTGATTTCTTATGAAAGATTGAACCCTTTTTAACATTTTTGGAACAAAAGTCATAGCTCCCTTGAGCCCAGGACATTTACATGTTTTTAAAGTTTTAAAACCCGTGAATCCGTGATGAAGTAGTCGACAAAGTGGGGCAACTACAAACCAAAACAAAAACATGAAAATGACACTACTACCCTTATACATATTAGTAGTTCAAGAAATAGTAAAACATCAATCTTGGATGATCGTTAAAGTGCATGTCTTAAAACTCTTTTTAAATAATCCTTAATTATAGCTTATGCAAGTGCTTATGTCACTGGTGGGTCTAGAAATTTTCCAAACGGTATGCTTTTATTTTTTTTGTTTAAAACGTCTAAAAATTCTTTACATGATGAAGGTGGTAATAGAGTCTGCACATGTATATCATCTGGCTAAAGAATGTCCACCACTACTCACATTTTCTGATCTTTTGTTGTTCAAAAGAAAGTATCACGCCTATATGCTCAAGACATAATCTTTTGGGCATTATTCTATATGGGCAGGGTCTCACTTGTATAACATTATTGTAATAAGTTACTACGGAGTACTATTTTTTTTTTATCTCAATGATACAAAAATTCTTGCAAAAAGTTGATAACCGGCAGATAAACTCAACAAAAATACATGAGAAATCACCTTAATTATGGATCCAAACATGACTTAGAAAATTTTAACAATGATTAAAGGTGGTAGTTAGTTACCTGGATGAGAAGATAGCTCTTGCCATCAAGCAAGTTTCTAATGACTTTGAACGTGTTACCATAATACAATTGAAAATAAGCAGCATCTTCAACCCTAGAAATGTTAGTCACTTTTACGGCAGCTCTCTCCATTAGTCCTTCGCTACCACGAAGCAAAAGAGCGCCCAATGCCGACATTATAAAAACCGTATACGGTAACATTGTGTACGTAATATGTTTGAGTCTCTCACACCCTTTACAAAAAATGTGATGTCAAGAGAGAAATATAGGTGTGAAAGAAGTTGCAAAGCTTGGAACTTATGTGATGCTCAAAGATGGAATGACAATAACACTAATATGGTTTCATTTTCATAGTGGGGTTGGCTTTTTGTGTGATTGCATGTTAATATTTTAATTATTGGTACAAGTATTTTATGAGTCAGGCAAAGGAGAAGGCAAAGGAAAGTGGGTGAAGTTAGGGGATATGAATATGATCCGTGATCTAAATAATATTACAGTATTATCCTTTTTTGAAATAATAATAATAATAATAAGTTGTCTTTATGTTCTGAACCGTATTTTGTTTGTTTTATACTTTTTTATATATATATTCTCTTTTCACGTTCTCTAAAACAAATACTCATGTATCTGAGCTTCATTTAGTGAAATTTCTCAACTTATGTATATGTTGTTAGTTAGAAAGATAATTTACTTTTACATGTAGTGACAAATTAAAGTGAATAATGATGCTTTCCTATTTTTTTTCTTGTATACTTGAAGAGGATTGAGAATAGTTGCCTTTATTTCTATTTTAATTATACATTACCACAAAATGGTATTACGACCTCCCAAATCAAGCCCAGATATGTACGTAAAAATAAGATATTGGGTCCTTGAACTAAAAGCTCAGTTTTTAACATAAAAATTGTGCCCATTGCCTAATACAGCTTTTTCTTTACATAGAAGCTCGGCTAGATGTATGTCAATTGTGGTTCTAATAGTGCCCGGTTCTTTAGATGGAAGGTTCAATTTTATAAGACGAGAGATGCTATTCACATGTTAAGAGAGCTAGGTGTAGTAACGCCGGCAACGGCGTTGGTCGGCGTTACTACACCGCTGGCCGCGTTGGGGTGTGTTTAAAAAAAATCATTTTACCCCCTGAAACGGTTAGTTTATATTTTACCTATCCCCCCCCCCCTCCCCTCCCCCTCCAATTTTGAAAAGTTTCATTTTAGCCCCTAACGGCTAGTTTTTTTTTTTTTTTTAAATTTAAATTTTTTTCATTTTACCCTCCTGAAACGGCTGAATTTCAAAAAAAAAAATCATTTTAAACCACCCCCCATCCCCCCCCCAATCATACTATATATACAACACATTACCAAATACAAATTCACCACTCTTCAAATACAAATATACATCTTTTTAGCAGCAAAGAAATATGTCGAATTTTCGCAAACAACGGCAACGGTTTTATGAATCTCCTCACCGGGTCGATGACGCCGGAACAGTTTCAACAATACCAACAAGAACATCAACAAGCTTTTTTCCGATGGCAACAATCACAAGTCCTAAACCGTGAATTCCAAGATCTACAACAAAACCCACCATCATTCAACTCAGAAACTTCTCAGTCACTCACTCAACCTCAACAAGTCGATTCGTCAAAAAAAGGCGGTCGCAAGAAAACAAAATCAAAAAGGGGGAAAAATGATTTGGGTGACGAGGACGACGAAGACGAGTAGTTTTTTTTATTTCGTAATGTTTTTATTTTTTTTTCGTAATGTTTTTTTTTGTAATGTTTTTTTATTTCGTAATGTTTTTTTTATTTCGTATTGTTTTTTTTAATTTCGTAATGTGTTTTTTTATGTAATTTGTATGTTTAATTATGAATGAAATGGTTTGTTTGTTAAAATAATGAAATAATTGTTTAGGGGGTTTTATGAAAATAAAGAGGTGAGTGGTGTTATTTGGTGTTATGACAAGAGGAGTGATGTTGGTGTTGGTGTCATGCTGATGTGGCGCTGACGTGACAGTCAAAAAATGATATTATGGTGTTATGACACCTGGGGCTCTAACATATGGGCGGAATAATCTTCAACTTTTAAATCTTCAGTTTCTTTCATTAAGAAACTTGAGAGCATTCAAAGAAATTTTCTTTGGTTTGAAAGCTCAGAAGAAAAGAAAAATCGTTTGGGTTGCTTGAGACAAAGTAATTGGTCCACGTGACTAAGAAGGTCTTGGTATTGGTAGTCTCAAGGTTTTTAGTTAAGCATTGTTAGTTAAATGGTGGTGGCAATTCCCTTTAGAAAAAACGCTTTATGAAGAAAAACAATTGTTTCCATCCATAGTAAAGATGGTGGCTGTTGGATTCGATACCCTACAACCTGGTTACTAGAGCGGAATAAATCCGATCTTGAAGACGAACACAACCCAGCAGATTATGTATGACAGAAAAAAGGAAAAAGATACACAAGAATATAACCTTTAATATTAAATGTTTATTGAGTAAGGAAAGAATGAAGTACAAAACCCCTCATCCCCTCACCTCCTTTTATAGAGATGAGGAGAGAGAACAAACAAGTTGGAAAAAATAAAGTACACAACCCTTCCCCCTCACCTCCTTTTATAGAGATGAGGGGGAGGATGGGCTTGGGCCGTAAAGAAACCCAACAACCCTAATATGCTATAATTAGAGCTAACTTTACACTAAACCCCCTGACCTATTGACTAAAGTGAATACTATATCTAACAATTTCCACCTTAGTATCACTATTAGTCAATACCGATATGCAGCAACTTTGACCTGCGCCGGAACCTCGGACCGAGAACAACCTTTTACCAAGGCACCAGTAGCAATACATGCTACTAACCTTAGCTCATATCCTGGCTCTGTTAAGAGTCCCTTTAGCCATATTTCCTTCTTCCAAGCCTCAGTAAACGTCATATATCCCTCTCCAGTTGTTGACAAAGCCTCCATGTGCTGCAAATTAGCTTTCAAGCTTCCTGCACATCCCAATATCATCAACCCGTACCTTGTGATTGATCTACTCATGACAGTGATCGATCTTCCCATGGCGTAGTCAAAATCTACAAAAAAAAACCGTACGTTTGTTTGTAAACCATAATCAAACCCATCCAACATATCTACACCGATCGATGCTATGTCAAATCTCGTGTAGACCACCTGATACTCCTGGCTTCCAACTGCAAATATATATATATGACCACTTATCATTCTTTTCCACATCACAATCCCCTGATAGACTATCCTCCAACGACAGTGTGGAGTTCCCCCTCAAGAAAGTCTGTACCAACTTTTCGTTGTGAATCCTGGACTGTGACACCCTCAAAGTATTACCACTCTGATCCCTAATGGTCTCCAAACCAAGTATATTTCCCTTTGCTTTAACCAATAAACCCTTGGTAACCCAAATCTCAGCCTTGCATCCACAAAAAAACTATATCATCTATATAGAGAAATAGATGTATGAACATACCTGGTGTATACTCTCAGTAATAGCCATCGCTGTCATCACTGCATTTCCTGCAACCGTTGCTGAGCACATACACATCTGACTGAGCATCCATATCATCTTTCAATCTAGCCTTACACTTGGAAATTATCTCATAAGCAACTGTATTATTGAAAGTCAATGACTCATATGCATAAATCTTCTCCACTACAGCAACTGCAGAAACAGCCTCATTACTATCTTCTCTATACCTGAATAGTTCACATGCTAAGTGTTGATCCCTATCACGTGCTAAATGATAGTCCATCAAATCTTGAGTTTGTACTTCTTGTAAACCTCATTGATCGACATTCTCCTGAGGTTCCACCTCAAATGTATGATCACCTAGCGGTTCCACCTCAAACTCAAATCCATGCAACACCTTCATTGAACCCGTACCTACACCAGAACCAATGAAAGTTTTCTTGTATTCCCCACTCTCATTGAAACCCATATTCCTGTAAAGCACTACCTTTAAAGTAACGTCATCTAACCTCCAAAGCTTATTACCCACTATACTTTTGTGGTATCCCAGGAATATGCACTAGACCTTAATTGGTTCAAGCATCCCTTGCTTAATACTAGCAAGCCAACAAAAAAAACCCTAACATATCTATAGGCTTCTTGAATCCAATCGCTGATGATGGTGACCTATTCACTAGATATGTAGACCTGGTTGTATCCTCTGCCCAAAAAACCTTGGATAGACCAGACTGAATCAGAAAAAAACATACCTTAGCAAAGAGTGTTACGTTTGTCTCATCAACCAACCCATTCTGCTGCTGTATCCCTGCAACACCCAAATGTTTGGCGACCACACTCTTCGTACATTGTTGTGTAGACCTCTGATTACAAAAATCAAGAACATTACCCGTCTTGATCTTTCACCCCGTCTGATATTCCTTTTCCTGCTCCTTTACCAAGCAGTCTGTGTTTGTCTTCTCTTCAGGTTGCTTGTCCTCCAACCATCTTTGAGCCACTGTAGTATCATCGTTACTAACCTAAAAAACCTCAGCTTCACGATCCCCTTGAACTCCCTACCATTCTCAAACCAAACACGTTTTTCATCATGTACTTCATGGAATCCTGTTTCAACACCAGGTCTAAGTTGTTTGAACCCAACTTGTTTTGAACCTCCATGCTTTTGTACAATATTCGCATCAAGATTTTCAATGTTTAACCTAGTATTCATACTAGCCATTCGTTTAACCCTTTGCTAACCGTTTAACCTTTTGTGAATTTACCTATACAAAACACGATCTAGCTAAGTAACCTGTTTGTAAAAAACCCTTACTTTATCGATATAACCCTAAGAATAAACCTTCTTAGATATCGATCAAACCAAGAAACCCTTCAAAAAACAAAACCCCTTCTTAATCAAATATCAATTGAACCTTGGAAATCAGACCATCCAATCAAATCGACAACCCTTGATTCAAGAAATTACTCGACGCTTTTTGAAGTAACCCTTGTCGTACTTTAATTTTTCAAAACAATTTCTTATAACCTAAGAAACCTTGTAACCTCGACAAGTCTTGGACTTATTCTTCGACCCTTTGTTTATTCTGATAACCTTGTGATATAAACCTCACAACACCGAATCAAACAAAGTACCTTGTGCGTAATTCCAAATAATATTTTTTTAATTATTATTATTATTTGAAAACTAACCTCCCTTAAGTCTTCTACACCTTTTCACGAACCCGGACAATCGAAGAACTCAAGAAACCCTTTACTGTCGATACCCTGCTGCTCTTTGACGTCAAAAAACCTCAACACCAAGAACTTTTGTTGTCGAGAACCTGATAGCCCAAACAGAATAGAACCCTCCTGTTCCTTCTAGAAAAACTGAACAACAAAGACCTCTTCTTGATCGATCCTAGTTAACCAGAGAACCCGCAAACCTGAGCTCTTGATACCACTTGTTGGATAATTACGACAACAAACCTGAAGTTCGATCGCGAAACGCTAGATCGCAAGTTGTATCGAGCACAAGTAGCAAACACGAGAGACTACAAAGAACCGACAAATATATGCACACGTTATACCCTCGTACCAAACCTTTATTAAAACCCTAATAAAGCTATTACAACGAGGAAGAAGAATGAATGACTAGCATCCCTCCTCATCTCTATTTATAGGGATGAGGGGGTAGAAAACTTTCCTAAATCAAATAGGAAACATCATTTCCTTGCAAGGCAAGCGTAGCTAATCCTAGTTATAGTCTATTCCTAATATAAATTACAATGTACACTTAAGTCCCTAAACTATGTTTAAGTTTACTACTAATTTTCCTACAATTTCCACCTTAGGAGTAACACTTAAACATAACCGATACTCAACATCTTTTCCTTGTGCTGGAACCTCAAACCGGGGACCACCTTGTTGACCAGGCATTGTACTTCAATAATTTCCCTAGATTAGCTTCCATAGACTCCTTCACTTTCTTCTTTCCAGCAA
>BQNB010030358.1:0-54939 GCA_026074375.1 Tanacetum coccineum
ACATCATCTCCCTCACTCTCTCCCCTCTCTCCGGCCAGCTGCCGCCGCCGGCCACCATCCAACCATCGCCGGAAAACTTTTCCGGCGAGTATTCCGGCCAAGACCAAAAACGATCCTCATCGTCGGATCTAACCGATCCCCACTACCACGCGCCTCCACGCGACCTCCCCACCACCACCAGCCCACTACCGTCACTTCACCACCTCCACCCACGTCACCACCTCCACCCCATCACTATCACCACCGTCACCCTCATATCTCCACCATGGTCACCATCATCTCATCGTCATCATCACCGCGACAACCATCGCTGCCATACCACCATGCCATCCCCACCGCTGCCACGACAGCCCCACCATAAGGGTGTTTGTTTCGGTGGCAGCCCCACCAATAAGTGTGGGTTTGGTTTTCACCGGGAACGGGTGCGTTTGGTTCGTGGGCAGCAGCTAGGGGTGGGTTTGGTTTGAATATAAACACCTCAAGGGTGCGTTTGGTTATGATAAGCACCAAGGGGGTGCGTCCGTTTGGGTGGCAGCAAGAGTCACCACGAGGGTGTGTCGGTGGTGTTCCTCAACCACAATAAGGGTGGGGTTCGGTTTGGGTTTCACATCGAGAGGGTGCGGTTGGTGTTGTCTCAGCCCCTAGGGGTGCGGGTGGGGTGGCAGCCACCCTACATGGGTGCATTTGGTTTCGGTTTGGCACCAAGAGGGTGCAGTTGGTTTAGTGTTTCATAGATAGGGGTGCGTTTGGCTGTTAAACAGCCATGAGGGCGTTTGGTTTGTTATAGCACGGAATTAGGTGCGTTTGGGGTCCGGGTCAGCAGCAAAGAGGCTGCGTTTGGTTGTTATGTGGCACCAAGGGGTGTGTTTGGTTTTTCTATCTCACACAAGGGTCCGTTTGGCTTAGTAGAAAACAACTAGGGGTGCGTTTGGTTTGGGCAGATTTACACCAAGGGGTGCGTTTGGGTTAGAGAAGACAACAAAAGGGGATCTGTTTGGTTGGTTTAGCAGAAATAGGCGCGTTTGGTTTAGCGAAACAACATAGGGTGAGTTTGGTTTACAAAAATAGATTCATAAATATATTTCAATATTTAATTATATAACCGGATCTAGTAGTGGTTTAAATTGGTTAAATAAATGTGCTATTTAAAAATTTGTCTAATTATAAATATATAATATAATAACGATGCGTTATATTGCAATCACGATTGATTAAAGTGGGGAAAACATTGAATTTTGATCAAAGTGGGGAAATCGATATAGTAAAGGAATTGTCTTGGCGGAAATTTATTATAAATTTCCTATATAGTAATGTTTTACCAAAACTTCTATTATTTTGGAAACACGGGAAAATGGACTAAGATATATTTTAAAGATATATACATCATAACCTGACAACGGACGAAAACTATATTTTTACAATGAGATAACTATTTAGACACGACCCGTCGATGAAACAAAACATGATTTATAAAATATTAATTTATATTTTATAATTGTTATAAACTGTTACAAACGTGGTTTGATTAATTCATAACGTTAAGACATGTGTCAACCTTTATACAAAGTCTTCTTATTAATTAAATTGATGTCAACTTATTAGATTTAATTTTGTTTCAATTTATATATAATACTTGCAAAATATTATATACTTTTCATTAATCTTCGGATTGTTTTTATTTGTTATATAACTCACGGTACGAGTTATATAAGGGTTTATTTTTATATGTAATATATAAAGAATATATTACACACGTTGCGTTACTTTTCAAATTATTTATTTAACCAACCACCAAACTATTATAACTTTAAATATAAATCTTTTATCAACGTGACGCGTTGATGTAACCATTCATCGGGAAACCCATATACATTATCCTAGGCTAGTGGGACTTAGCCGTTAAGATTAGTCGCAAATACTTGATCGAGCAGCTTCGCCTTCCGTTAATGTTGTGCATGTTAGATGCCTATCTGCCAATCGTTCTTCATCATCAATGTGAGTTCATAACCTCGCTTTTCAATCTTTGACTGTTTATTTAAAACCGCGAGGGGGAAGTCATGCTTGTCTCAAACTCTTTACTTACTGGGTCTTACTTTATAACAAGGTGATTGTTTTTATGAGGACATTATGAGTTTCATAGCCTCACTTTTAATTCGTATGGATAAATGTTTTTTATATTTTTGAGTGAAAAATACATGCATATGTTTTATAAATGGAACTCAAAGTGGATCAATTTTTATATTTTGATTTACGTGTGCCTATGTAGCGTTAAACCAGTTGAGCCCCTTTATAGGAACTCTGTCAATTGCATGATGTAGTTTGTGAATTACATTATTGTGGAGCGCGAATGTTATTGAATAGATCTATTTGGAAGACGTCTCCCCGTTCGGTGAATAGCTATCACGGGACGTCACGAACGTTATAGCATGTCGAATTAGGGTTGTTTCGGGTTGTAGACATTAATCGGGGCAGAGAAATTGCATATATATTATTGCTAGAAAGTATTGTCGAGCTTCAGTGTCATGTGCTTAGGAAACGTAATCAGAGGTTTCGGTAATGTTTTTTGAATTTGTTGTTTCATCACACGGGAAGTTTATTGTTTGTGATAGTTGCCGTTGGCTTTATCTCGGGGAAAATCTTGGTTGGTCCTATGTTAATCCGTTTGGAGACTAGTTGGAGATTTAAATGGTCTGGCATGTTTTGCAAAATGTTGATTTTAGAAATCATACTTATATTTTAAAAGGGACATTTAAGAATTAATGTCATATATACTTTGGAATCCTTTGGGTTATCTATTAATTTCTAATATTAACCTATGAACTCACCAACTTTATGTTGACGTTTTTAAGCATGTTTGTCTCAGGTGAATTAGATGCTTGGATTATCTGATGTGCATTGGAGTCTAAATTGACAAGATTTCATACTTGGATTTCTACAAATGATCAAATCTCGTTATGTTGCTTTCAAGCTTTTCATTGTGATGCAATTATGGGACAACTATTATTTCAATTTCAGAAAATCAACGAGATTGTTTTACAAACGACACATTTAGAGGTCGTTCTCTTGTATCTAGCGTTGTGTATTATGTAGTTGCACCTAATGATGTATGCAACATGTGTACATTCATATGCTGGTAGAGAAGAAGTATCCCCTTACACCATCTACAATTACAGATATGCTGAACAAGAAGTTTCAGGCTGATCATTTCAGTAAAATGGCATATTAGCTTCTTAAACTTCTCACAAAACAACTTAAGAATCAATGAAGTGTTTGGAAGCATCCTCTTGGTGATTAATGAAGCTTTTAATAAAGAAACTTGAGATTTTTAAAGAAGAATATCAAGTTTAGGGGAGGATTGTTAGGATTAAAAGACTTCTTGATGATCTTAGAGTTACTGCTGCTAAGGTTTGTGTTACTGCTGCTAAGCTAAAGTTAGCACTGTTCATTAACTTTAATGAAAAATATGCTAAGTAGTTAGTGCTGCTAGTATATAGTTAGTACTGATAGCTCACAGTTACTACTGCTGGTATATATTAGTACTGCTAGTGTAAAGTTAGTACTGCTGGTGAAGATTGAAGAAAATATTCTAAGTAGTGATAAAGACAGAAGAAAGGATAAAGATTATTTGGAGATCAAGATTACTTACGTGATAAGTATTAGTTATTTATAGAATCGATCATAGAGAATATTCTAAGTCTTAGGAATATATTGTAAATCGACTAGGACTCCTTGGTGTATAAAAGAAGGACGCAAGGTATAGAGATTGATATAGTTTTCATAGAGTATCAAACCAAAATGAGTCATTCATAGTGTTATTCATAGCTTCAAGGTATTTGTAACCCTAATACTTTAAGAGTATTCGTATTATTTGCTCAATAATATTTGAGCTTTTATGTTTTGTTGAATTCATTGTGTTTTATCGTTCCATTGAATATTCTTCTTATTAAAGATTAGATTTCGCATAATCTTTAATACATTTACATAAAGTTTCTACTATAGTTGTGTTAGATTTATCTAATATAACTGAACCTTAAACAAGCTTAAGGAATTCGATCTATAGAAGTGTTGAAGTGGGACCAACAAGGAGTCTTGTTGCACCGAGTATGTACAAGAAAGTGATTTTGGGTAAAGCAAGCAGTAGCAATAGCTTCGGCCCAAAGAAATTCTGGAGTTTTAGAAAAGATAAGCATTGTGTGTGCAACCTCGACTAGTGTACGATTTCATCATTCAACAACACCATTTTATTGAGGCGTTTAAGCAGTTGAAGTATGATGAACAATGCCTAGCTTTGCATAAAACGACCGTAATTTGTCATTCTTGAACTCAGTTCCATTGTCCGTTTGAATCTTCAGTATTTAAGCCTTTAGATTCCGTTAAACTTGATTAATGAAACTGATGATCATATCTGGAGCCTCATCTTTGGTACGAAGAAAGTACACCCAGGTGTATCGAGAATAATCATCGACGATCACTAGAATATATTTCTTTCCATTGATACTTTCTACCCTCATTGGCCCACACAAATCCATATGAGATAATTCAAGTTTGGATTATGTGCTTAGAACCAATTTTGGTGGAAAGGAAGCTTTCTTGCTTTTTCCTTATTCACATGCTGAACAAAAGTGATCTTTATCATACTTAAATTTTAGAATCCCATCAACTAGATCTTTTGACGTAAGTTGATTAATGGTACCAAAATTAAAATGAGAAAGCCTTCAGTTCCATAACAATGATTTTGTTGATGTTGCTTTAGACATTAAGCACACTGGAGAAGAAGCCGCCACCTCAGAAATGGAGATGGTGTAGAGATTAGATTCTCAAGAACTGGTAAGCAAATCATCACCCTCTAAATTCTGAATATAGCAACGAAAGGCTACTTCTAAATCACCATCACAAAAATGTCCAACCGAAAATAAGTTGTGTCATATGCCCTCAACGTAGTATACATGATAGATCGTGAGATTGCCTTGAACATAATCCCCATATCCAGTGATTGTTGTGAAGTGATCATTCTCGAAGCAGACTATTTCCATGAATTTCTCAACAAAATTTCTTAGCAGTTTCAGATTGCCAGTCACATACTTCAAGCACCCGCTCTCAACAATCTAAAGGACAAGCTGGATCACCTGCATCACATGAAACAAATGCATATGGAAGAGTGGATAGTGTGGCAACCCATTTCTTAGTGGTTACCGGTGTTTTGGATTTTGTTCGAACACTAGTACTACTCTTTGACACACTAGGTGTTGACTGTGCTGCTTTGCTTTTGGGTGTCCAATTAAAACATCGTTGATATTCAAACCATTTGTTCCATTTTTGGCTTGTTGCAATTTTGTTTCTCATGTAAGCTAAGTGCCCTACTTTGACTAGAAACAAGGGATATTGATAACACAATAGAGACCTTATTTGTTGCTATTGGGGTTTTAGCAACACTTAATCTAGAACTGGCAATGAGCAACACATTTTTCATGAGAAAGCATAAACACATCTTGATCATAAGAAACACAAACAATATTTGAACCATGATTAACAACATTTACAGTCTTGGTGTTAATACACTCGCGTTTGATTCACATACATTAGAATTTATTGTTTCACGCTTATTAGAATCTATACTAACACTACTTGACACCTTCTGAACATGTACAGATGAGCTCTTATCATTAGTGTTCTTCAAGACTCTATTCTTTGATTTAGTATCCTTAGACTTTGGTCTTCTAACACTATTAGAACTTTCTACACATGTGGAATTAGAAACATTTATGTTAGTTTTAGAAACCGGCGTGTGTGTCTCTGTTTTTTTGATTCTATACATTCCTCTTGTAATTATATTCGCACTCTGTTTTTGACTTTGCTCGTTTTTAGGTGTAGAATGTAAAGTGACTGGTTTTGATCTATCTGCACTGACCTTAGTGTTTGACACTTTCTTAGCCTAAACTACTATGTTGTTAGGCAATGGTGTTACACATAGAAGTGTTCTTGAGGTCTCAGAAGGTTCTTTTTGAGGAACAAATGTTTCGTAAAGAGCATTTAATTTTCCATCAGTTGAACCATTTTGTTTCTCATTTTCAATCGACTTTCTTCCGCGTCCTCTAAAGTTTCCTCAGAATTAGGTGAATCAAAATTTCATTTAGTATTATAAAGCATTTCACCATGATACATTTTTGGTTGTGCTGCAATGGCTTTCTTGAGACATTCGAGATTTTGATAACCAAACCCAGCTTTGAGAAAATGATCATAAACTTTATTTGGTGTCTCTCTAAGCATGTGAATAGTTTGAATTGATTAACCCATTTTAAAAACAATTTGATCATGAGAACTCAGTTTCTCCTCAAGATCAATAATATCTTCAACATATCGATTTTCTCGTTCTTTAAAAGCCTTTTTAGCTAATTGAGTTTCATGTTAAATTATTATCTTTTTATTTTCAATTTTGAAAAAATCACTTTTAATTTTATCTTTTTCTTTCAAAATTCTCTCAATGGTGTCTTTATCAGCACGTATTTCACATTTTAACTCCTCACATGTTTCTTTATATTTTGAACATTGAATCGTTTTTTACTCAAATGTTTTGACCCGTTCCTGACACGTCTCAAGATCCTTCTTTTTAAGCTCATTGTTTAATCGTTTTTGATCTTCAGCTTCTCTTTGAACATTATATGCCAGAATTTAAATAGCATGATATTTGTCATGAGCATTTGAATCATGTTTAGATGTGCCACCATTATTTTCCACATAAGGATCATCAAATATGATATTAGAATCAATTTGATCATCATCATATGTGTGAATAATAGTTTTACATTTCACATGATTTGCTTGTTCATGAACCTTTTGTGAAGCATTTACCTCACTGACAACCTTTTTCATTGCAGTTATAACACTGAACATTTTCCTTTCTCAGATTTGACTCAGTTCGTGGAACACGCTGAACAATCTGATTACTTTCATCAGTCCCATTTCTTGCATTAAATGCTTAATTCATGTTTTGTCTCCTTGCATTCCTGTTACCATTTCCACCATATCCTGCATTCTTAGTTTGTATGTCAACTCTACCATCCTGAATCACAACTTGATTTCTTGTATTTGATGAAGTACGAAGACGATTATTGGTAGGTGTAGAGAACTCATAGGTGATTGCTCGAGCTAATAACATCATTGCGGTTTTAATCTTGTCTTCTTGAGAATCCCCTTGTAACTCCCCTTGATAATCTTCTTTATAATCAACAACTGATGAAGGATGTGTGACATAGTATGGTTGTGGTAAATTTGAATATGAAGGACTTGCATGAGACTATGAAGAAACATTTGAATGAGCAATCAGTGCTAAGGGATCATGATTCATGGCAGCTCTTTTTGCTTTGGATGCTCGAACATGTGGTTCAAATTGTACTAAGGAATCATATAACTGATTATATGAAACTGTATATCTTGTTTGGTTGTGACGAACCATGGTAACATTTTTGCTCCACTAAGGTCGCAAGGAATTGAGAAACTTCGTGTTGATTGACACTGGAATAGGACGACCATTATTACGATCCATAATATTCATAAGCGTTGTCATACACAGATTCTAGCGCTTCTCCTTCCTTTGCTCCAAATTTGTCAAACTCATCCATGAGCCATGAGTGTCTTACGTAATTAGTAACGTCAGAACCATACATCAACCTTTTAATTTGTTCCCACAATTCCTGAGTAGTTTTACACGCATCTACTGAATTGTAGATATCATTAGGTATTGCTTGAAGAAGATAATTCATGACTCTCACATCAGCAGTGTATTGTTTCTTGTTTATCTCAGTTATTTTGGACAGTGGTTCAATTATCTGCTATGTAGTATCATCTGGATCAGGAATCATTGGCCTCACATAAGGTCCTTTCTCAACTGAACGCCACATCCACTCCCCTCTTCGAGCTTATTGTCCAGAAACCTTCTGAACCTACTCTCCTATGGAATATAATTCCCTTTTTCTCAAGCATTAGAAGTCTTTCATTAGCTCCTAAGTCAACTAGAATTTGTTGATCTGAACTAGATATGTTGTGTCGAATGATACAATGCAAACTTGGATAGTTTTAGAGATAAAATATTGTAATCATGAAATCAACGAGCAATTACAACTTTGTTTTGTATTGCAACACTTTGAATGATGTAACCTTGAAGAAACTAAACCTTGATTTGTTTTGAAAGTCTAAGTAACAAGAAGCTTTTATACGAAAGCTCAATTTTCTTAAACTAGAAGATACGAAACCTCTTAAACTGTATTACAAAACTCAAAGTATGAGATACGAAACCTATGAAACAGTGTTACGAAAGACAACGATTGTGTTACGAAACTTGATGTGCGGTCGTTGTGAACTTCACAAGAAGTTTTTCAACTCCCTAGGCAGTATACCTAACTGTTGTAGTGTAGTATAGACAAGCCTCGGGGGTTGTTATCGTTCTCTAGGGGAATAGGTTGGGAAGGTTCGAACAGAATATAACAGAGGTCTAAGGGTTAAGAGAAGATTATTTTTGTATTTTTATATTTAAGAAAGCAGATAAAATTCAGGTTTTGAGAGGTTGGTTTTGGATTTAACTAATTGAACTAATAATAAATCTAAACTATTTTGGTCAAAAATATATGGTAAATGAACGTATTTACTTAATCATGCATTACTCCTCAGTTTGCTTCTCCTAATCCTATTGCTTTATCACACTTGTGATGATCTGTGTAAGTATTTCCTTAGTAATGAATGAATCACATGAAAACGCCATCTATGTAATATTCCTTTAAGGCTACGCACAAGTAAGGTAGTATGAAAACTATTACAAGTCCCCTAAGAGTACATTACATGAATTAAAACACTTAAGAAGGATCAACCATATTAGGGGTAAGGTAGTATGAAGACTATTACCATTGGTATCCTTTCTATACACTCACGTTTCCCTAGATGTCTATGCGAATGTAATATTTTATAGCAAGTTTTCTAGAGCCTAACGCCTACATCCATCATAAGAAGCAATATTAGAGAAATCTACAAACTAAGTTTCATGCAATCATAAGTAAATATGAATGGATCTTGCCTAGCATGTTAAAAGGAAGCAAAGAACAATAAATAATCAAACAATGCATAAACATATTGAATGGTAAAAGATATAGGACTTCATTTGATTAAAACATGTGTTTAAGGCTGATACAAGAGGGTTTTGACACCCAAAAAATGACCCAAACAACTGCTATAATCGACTTTTAATGATAGGGTTCGATTCCCAAAATTTACACACTTAAAACCCTAAGAACGAGTTTGTATATATAGGAAAACAGGCGCGACGATGTCACATTATAAACCTGATGTCGTTGCCCCGCCAAATCTTCTAGGGCTTCTTTAAGTCGGTTGGATCCTGACGTCATCGTAATAATCCTGACGCCATCCTTTGTAAGCTCTGACGCCATCACAAATGAATGTGACACTGTCGCCACGCACTGTTTGAGTTTTCTTCAAGAGATTTGGTGTAGAGTTGTAATCTTGTTCGTTTTTTCTTCAAATGAGCTCAAGTCACGTGTATTTCCTCCAAAAGTCATCCAAGTGCTAAAAACCCAAATAGGAATGATTAAGTACATAATTTGGGCATCATTGCACGCTTTAGGGGGTTAAATAACCCTGAAAAAGTATATAAAATGACACCTCATCACATTAAAGGTGCCAATAGTTGGAAGTATTGCGGACCATGAGAGGAAAGGGAAAAGAAATGTTGGAAGTGACAAGTATAAAGAGTTCCAACTCCTCCACCTGGATTTGAATTAATGGTACCAACTGTTGGAAGTTTTGCGGACCATGAGAGCAAAGGGAAAAAATTTGTTAGAAGTGATAAGTGATCAAACCATTTGATCATTTAGTTTTATGTGTTTTTCATCCAGTAGTTGAGAAAACAATGTTTTATGGTAATCTTTTGTGATATAACGATAATCAACTACTATGTATGGTAATCTTTTATGAACAAAACTAGGTGTATGCTTATCTTTTGTAATTTTATATCATTCACAATCATGTATCTCTTGTGATATAATAATGCAAGGGATAATATCACTTAAGTTAAAAAGATAATGTTTATTCAGATTGTTATTTTCAGTTATGGTCCTTCCACCTTTAATAAATTAAATTTAAGTGGAATATCACTTGTGTTATAGCATTTAATTTATCAACTTTTTGAAATCAATAATTAAGATAAAATGTCACTTGAATATCATTAGAGATAAATCACTTCATATATCACTAGAGATAAATCTCTTGTGATAAAAGAAGTGTTTAGTAACATCAAGTGTTTATCACTTGTGATATAACATTGTGATGTAAGAATGTATATCTTTTGATATTTTTAAGGTGATTTACAATCATGTATCTTTTGTGATATGTCAATGTAAGTGATTACGAATTTGCTATCTTTGTTTGAGATAGTAAAATTTATGTAATATCACTTGTAATAAAGCATTTAAAGTATGAACTTTTTTGACATCATTCATATTAATTCCATTTTAGTAACATCATAAAAGAAAACCAATAACTACTTGTTCTTACTTTTTATAATCTAAGCATCAAAAGAGAAAGTATCAAGTGTTTATCACTTGTGATAAACCATAATTACTTGTTCTATGCTTTCCTAAGGTAAGATGGAAAATAAAAGCAGAAAATGTTTTAAGTAACATCAACACATGTAACATAAACAGAGCATCAAAAGAAAATTTCTTAAATTTTCTTTTTTTCTGCTATCCTTTTTTTAATAGCATCTTCTTAACCTTTTCTTCTTCCTTTTTTTCTTCGGCAAACTTCTTTACATATTCTGACATCAAACCTCTTTTGGTATTCATTTCATGCATCGGATTTTTTTGTGTATCTCATCCTCATGATTTGCATTTGGGTATGATAGTATCTGTTGTTTTACTCAACAAAGTCAGTTTTCCATTTTGTTGGTGAGTCTCCTTGATACAGTTCTATGTGCATCATTATTTATAAGCCGCTGTCGATTTTGTTTTTCTTAGTTTTCCATTTCAATTTAAAGACTTTGGCAGGTTTTTCCTTGGTTAGTTTCTCAACACATGGATGACCATGTTTGTATAAGTATTTGAGGAACAATTCATTCTGCAAAATTTAAAAACATTAATACACTATAGACATCTATATTATCTCTTGTGATATTACTCTTTATATTAAATAATGATATTCAATATGTATTCAGACATTGCTTACTACTGAGTCAAAGATATCTTTATACTTGTTGTAATTGTTATTTGATTCATTGTCCAATATTATTGAATTAGCTTTCAAATGGTTGGAAACAATAACATAATATTGACCCTCAGCAACTATTAGGAAGAATGTAAAGTTTACATCTTTCATATTCTTCTTTGATTCAGCAGTATTCATTTGATTTTTGATTATCTTTTCAAAACTCTCATATTCCTTTGCTTCATCCTTCTCTTCATTCGATAACTCTGGTATCTATTTTATCACGATAGATAAAAGGAAAATAGAAATTAAATTTTTTGTTATTTTAGACAGAAAACTTGCATTTAACTTTTTTATCATTTTCAAAAGTAAAACAAAATTACAACTACATCGGTGGGAAAGTAATGCCTCCTTATGTCCTTTCCACCACTTTTGATCCTTTCCTCATAATTTAACACCGTAACAAAAGTGTCGATTACTTATTTTTGGATCATAATGCCAATGCAAGTGACCACATTTCTTTTCTGTGGCCAATTGTTCCTTTGCCATCATCAAATACCACTTCACTGCAAAACAGAATCATAAATGATTATGTGTTAGATTTATATATCACTTGTGATATTTGTTAACATTTTGTTATATTTTTAACAAATTATAAGTGACAATAACATTTATGTAAGTGAAAACAGTAAATAGTAAGCTTTACATGATGTCTCCTTGCATGCAGAATATGCTTCTAGCCAAAAGGATTTCTTCTTCATCTAATTTTTCTTGTGTTTTTACCATATTATTCATGAATGGTGATTTTGAATACAGTGATGGTTTTGTTAAACTTTTTCCTTTTTTTTTGTTTATCTTTGTTGTTTTTCCGCAGTTTCTTGCCCTTTTCCGAACAGCTTTTGTTGCACTTTTGGGCTTTCAAAATTCTTAGAAATTGTTGCAGCATTTGAGTCTTCTATCCCTATCATTTATTTAAGTTAGATAAGAGATAATTTCATAATTATGACAACGTTTTAGCTTATTTTTTACTTGTCTGTTCAGTCCCTTGTTTTGGTTCTTTTGTTTAACCTGCTTTTTCTTTCACAGCTGCTTCCTTTTCAGCTGCTTTTTTGTTTCTTTTTCTTTATTTTCTTTTTTAGCTTCTTTAAGTTTTGTTGCTGCTAGGTTTTCCTCTTTCATTTTTTCAGCTGCTTCCTTCTTCTTTGCTGTTGATTCTTTCTTTTCATCAGCTTTTTCCTTTGCTAATGTTGCAACAACTTCCTTTTCAGCTACTTCCTTTAATGTTTTTTCCTATGCAGCTTTTTCCCTTTTAGCTTTTTTAGCAGCTTCTTTGTTGCTTTTCCTCTACTTCTTTTGCAGCTTTTTTAGCAACTACTTTTGCTGCCTTTTCAACAGCTTTTTCCATTATTTCTACTTCTTTTGCTGCTTTTTCTTTAGCTTTCTTTTTAGTTTATGTTAATTCAGATGTATTTAGTTCTTTGTTCTCTTCTTTTGCAACAGGCATATCAGTAGAATCAACCATGTTCGTATCATCATCAACATTTCCACCATTTCCTTTACAACCATCTACACCATCATCATCATCATGACCAACATCACTAGTCCCTGCCTTGTTTTCATCTTTATCCAAACTTATGGTGAACTCTTTTTTGAACCTTTGAACAAATAATCCTGTAGAATATCTTAACACATATAGATGGGATTCGTTTAGAGTTTTTAGAGAGAGAAAGAGGTGGTTGGGTGTACACTTTAGAGAGAGAAACAAAGAAAGAACAATTAGATTAATATGTGTGAAAAATGAACAACCAACACACTCTCCATGTGTGGAGAAGGTATAAATACAATAGATCATGGCCGGCCATGGGCCTCATAAGAGGCTTTCCATGGGCCTTTAGCCCTGTTAGCTTTCTATCTTAACCATTTGACTTACTACGAGCTACGACTAACTATATTAGAAGTGACCGATACTTTTCGTATTCCTAACAATCTCCCCATAAGGGAGGTCACTCCAATTTAAAAAAACTTAAACCTAGCATACTATGCTTTGACTTTAGTCTTAAGCTCGTAGTCTTTAACTTCAATCTTTAACTTATGATATGTTGTAGTGATCATAGACTTCATGCTTTGATTTGTATCTTTGACTTGACATGAATATGATTTAGAAATTCTTTGAGATCATCAACCAAGCATAATCTCTTATCATCATCTTGTGATCTTTTGCCTTCTTGTGACCTTGTGACTTCTGGACCAACATGCTCATACTTTTCTTGATATGATAACTTGAAAGCTTGGTGCGTCTTTCTTGAAGTTCTTTAACTTTAACACTTTGTCACTTCAAGAAGGACATGCGGTATCAGAGTAGCAAAAGTCTTGAAACATGTACTTGAGCTTTTGTGATGTCTTTATATATGTCGGTTGAGTATGAGCATGTGGTATTAGCTTTGACTTGTCATCGGGAAACTGCTACCACTGTCAGGAAATCTGCATAAATGGGTGAGTGATGTTAGGAAAACCTGCATGAATGGGTTAGTTGATAAACCACATATCAGGGACGAAGTGTTTTGGTTGTTTTTTTTTTTTTTTTTTTTTTAAAAAACTTCATCGATTACGGTTATATCAACATGGCTCAGTTCCTCGTTATTCAGTATTAATACTGCCTGTGATCAGGAAGAATTCTAAAGAATCTCATTGATAGGGTTTCACAGCTGCACTAGCCGTTCTTATTATCGGAGCATCTCAAAGCAGAAAACATGGTAAGAGTGAACCGTTAAGTTACTATCTTCCCGATTAAGCCGTCAATTCGTGTTCAACTTTCCTATGTCCAGATAACCTTGTGATGCTTCCCATGGACATAAGATTGAAAATCGATTTAGAAAATCAGTCGGTGTGTCAAAATGCAAACGGTTTTTATGACACACTAACAGTTTTATCTTTTTCAAAATTTATTCGTCAATTCATAATCTGGACCGAATCAATATTGAGTATCACAAGTTCGATCTGTATAGGATCTCACAAGTCACCTACCAAGAGCTTGTTTGATGTTGGCTCAAGCAGAATTTCCATCTTCACTATGAATACTTAAGTATCACTTGAATGTTCTGGCAAAATCACAAGGACAATGTGTAGGACTCTTTATACATATTTCTTGATTTTCACATTGTGTGAATTAGCAAGCATAATTTTGACAAATGTCCTAATGATATTTATGGATGATCTCTTTTGGCTCTAGACTCAATAGTGCGCTTTGGTTTTAGTGATCGGAGGCTGGAGCAGACTTCCACCTTTTCAATACCAACTAACTCAGAGTGAGAAAGTTGATAGAAATGCGTGTAATCTCCATGAGAAATGAAACATAAATCTTTTGAGAGATTCTGAGTAGTTAGGGAGGGTTGTGCATTGCATCATTGGGTCCATGATGTCATTCTTCAATGTCAGCAATCATCTTTGTGATTCTAGACAACAAATGTATTATCCCGGTTTCTGCCTAATTGTAAAGAGGGCTTCTTTCTTTTCACCATTCATTTTAACTTTTCTTTATAATTCTTCAACCCCTTAAGTGCTTACCGAGACTTCATAACTAGTACCTTGTTGGGTTTGTTCCAGTACTAGCTCTATCTCAGTCGACACTTTTCCCTTAATCTCACTTTACTCCTTTTTTTCATACCTAAGGACTTCTACACTATCTAGTGGAATATCCTTGGGTAGATGCCTCCGGTTCTGGCTGGATTATAGGAATAGATACCTAAACTTAACCACCTTATAACTCTAATACAGTAATTTAAATGGTCAGTCTTTGGTACTTCCACATTTCAGCCATCACTTAACCATTTGCCCCCCTTCATATGTGCATCGATTAATCAAAAGAGTTTAGCACATATATGGGATAGCGTACACTTGAGATCATAAAAATCACATTATTAGCCATATATTTTAATCACATTTTCTCCCCTTATCAAAAATGTCAAATCTCTTTATATTTTGGATATCAATTTATTCAAATATTCATGGTTTCAGGGAAAAAATGTCCAATTATTAACAAGCTGATTATTGGAACATTTTAATGATCCCCCTCAAATTATGAGGATATTATATGGTGTTTGAGTATGTTATTTTGAAAAATTTTGAATTTACTAAGAAATTATTAAAAATTTATACTCAAACACTATATATGCCTAATTGTTAAGTCTACACTACATATATACATATTCACAAGTTTATAGAATATGAAATGACCCTATAATGACGAACACAATATGACAAAGTCATATTGTTCGTTGAAGTAGCCAGAGGTCAGTTCTGTAGTGCCTTCCACCAACAAACTTTTTGAGGCTCCTCATCATCCTTCTTTCTTTAAGTTGCTTGTCAATCGCCTTGATTATGATATTGGCTCTTTTCTTTTCCAATGTACTCCATCTTCTCTTTGGCATGTACTCCATTTGGATATTCTTTGTTATGTCATCCAGCAAAGTTCGAAGCCTAGTTAATGTCCTATCACTGAACTTGTAGAGTTTATCTAATCGCATCAACCTGTTTCTCCCATTGTTGTCGACATAAATTAATCCTTGAGGGTCTTGATATGGAGTGTATGGGTCCCTTTTCCTGATTTCGGATTTGGTAGTTTCTGGCTTGGTGACGTTGATCTTCTTCTGGTAACTTTCGACTCCTAGTTGAAGATATTCTACTCGCTTCTGAATAACCAAGATTCTAGTGAACATTCTCAATGCTATTGCGAAGTCAGAAACATCATCGCCCGATAGATTTGTAAGCTGATTCTAAACAACAAGGAGAAGCATGTCCTCGATGTCATTGATATGAAGACGTGGAAAGTCGCCTTCCTTGAATCTGTGAAGGTTGTTACCGGCTCTACTTACTACAATCTCTTTCAGATATCTATACCCATGTTTCCTCATTACCTCGACCTGAGTTACTGCTAGAATACGTTTCATAGAATATAGATCATGTGTGGATTGCAGGCCTCGTACATACCTATAGAAGGTCTTACGTTGTTCTCTCTAATGTGAGATTCCTCATAACACATGTTTATCATAAGCAACTTTAACAGGAACCTATATATTTGGAACCATGTCTTCAATGCCTGGAAGATCATACTGAGCAGCCTTTGTCTTTGTAATAGAAGTCATGTAGGTCATTGTCGAAACTCCTCCTTGCAGATACTTGAGATCATTGTTGAAGAAGTAGTCAATTGGTACTTTTTGATGATTTCCACTCATAACTAAAGGTAGGAGTTTGGTAAGATCAAATGGATAGTCACCGCCTTTTAGATTCTCCCAATCAAGTTTCTCGGATAAGGCTTTGTAACATTCTTCAAAATCATACTCCAACTCAGCATAATTGGAACGAGTGCCTTTAAGAAGTCTGAATGCTGGCCCTAACAATGTTTCTTGAGTCAGATTGGTGATCTTTAGGCCGTTCATGATGTATAAAGAGAAGTCTATAGGAGTGCTCATTAGTTCATCAAAGGTCTTTGACTATTTGTCAGCAGAAGATACAAGAGTCATTAACCAGCTTTGAGTTTGTCCTTGTTGTGAAGTCTTGCCAATATTCCATTCAAGATCAGTAAGTTCTTGTGGTTGTGTATGTTTGGTGAGCTAGTCACGTTTAGATACAGTCTCTTGCATAGGTTCATCATCATCATTACTTAGATTCCCTTCTTGATCTTGTGGCATATATGAATCTACAACCTCAAACTCTGGTTCCTCTGATTGAAGAGACTTTCCTAAAGATTTTAGTTGAGACTTGGGGCCTTTGGATAAGCTAGACTGTGATTCTTTAGCTTTAGGACATTTTGTTGGTTCTGCATCCTTGCTAGTCTTCCTCTTCTTCAACCCTCGGTCTGATCCAGCGGAAGGGTCTTTATCTTTATCTTTGTCTTTTTGGCTTCTCTTCAATGAATACACTTTACCATAAGTGGAGAAGATAGTCTTGTTGAGATCATAAGATTTTATCAATCCTTCATAACATTCTTTGTGTTCAGGAGCTGCCAGATATGATTCACTTTTATCCATTTTTTCGATAAAAATCTTCTTCAACTCAAATTCTGTAAGCGTTGCAGCAGCCTCATATGAAGATTGTGGTTGAGAAGACTCCTTGGCTAGAACCGCCTGTTTAAGTGACTCAGTAACCATGTTTTGGATCACTAAAGGAGCAAAGTTAGATACTTACTTTGGTAGGATCTGAGGTAGTTAATTCTTGACTTGCTTTATGATCTTTGTAGTGATTGATGCCGAAAGATGGATCATAAATTCATCTCTGGTGGCACCGAGTCTTGCATCTAGATATTCATCTACTAGAGCAGTCACTTGAGTTTTAAGAGGATCCTTTTTGAGCTCATCAACCTCTTTTTCCAATATTGTGACTCTGTTGTTGAATTGGAAGACGGATGCGAAATTAGGAAGTGCAGATTGAGGATTTGTAGCTTCAGTTGTTGGTGGTGGTGTGGATGTTGATTGTTGTGGTGGAGGAGTGAAGGATGGTAATGATTATGAGATGACAGTGGAGTATATTGGTGAAGAATCGATGATAACTAAGATAGGTACTGTAAGGAGTGTGGGTGTTTGCTGGTTTGGTACTTCATGATGGACGTGAACATCCATTGGAGAGATAATCTCTACATTAGTATGAGGAATATCTGAAAAATTCAAGAATTTAGATGCCAAGTCGGATGAGTGAGAAGAGCTGGTAACTGGGACTTCAGTCTTCTGTGGAACAGTAGAAAGTGTCACATGAGCATCTTCTATGACTTAGAGATCTCCGAATTTTCATTCCCTTGTTGAATGTTAGTTATTTCAGCATTGGTACCCTCCTCTTGATTAAACCCTTTATCAGTATCAACGGGTTCATTCAGCCTTATATCCACATCATCGTATAGCTGACTGGTAGTATAATCTATCTCTTCATCTTCATCACCTTCTGCTTTATCAGTAATCTTTGTTTCATCTTCATCATCAGAATCGTTGGAAGGGGTTTTAACAAGCTCGTCCTTCACTTCTTCTTCATCATCTCTTATATCTTCTTCATTTTCTTCTTGATTAGATTTAGAACCCGATTCATTCACATCAGTTTCATGTTTGAAATTTGACTTATTTTCATTGTCTGATTAGGTTTTGTCATCATCACTGTTATTCTCTTGATTACTGCCGTCACTTTCTGAGTTATGATCATTATTGTTATCATCTTCATCATTTCCCCAAGATTTAGCTTCACTTTCAGATGATTCTTCTTCAATCACATCAGGAACTCCTTCAATTGTAGCAGAAGGTTTAATCTTGGCAACTGATGACATCAAATAACGTCTATTTTATAGCATCATTTATCCCATGTAATTAACCTATTTTATATAATTATTGCAAAGAATAGTTACTTAATTGTTTATATTTGAGAGTTGCAGTAATTACGGAGTACTTGGTGAATATTAGCAAAAGGCGCGCATTCTGGAGCTTAAACAAATATATTTTGAATATTAATGATTCTGACTACTAATACGCCGTATCCATCAAGGAAGATACGGTGTATCCATGCCTGCACTCACCAAAGACCACGAAGGAAACAAGCCCAATACGTCGTATCTAGAGAAGACCAATACGCCATATTTGATATATGGCATGTGAATATTCTGGAAGATATCAAACGTTGTCCCTACTCTAAGAAACCCCAATACGCCGTATCCAACCCATTGGATACGCCGTATCGAACCGAATTCCAGACAGTATAAATAGAAAACTCAAAAATGAGTTTTAAGTGTAAAAAATCATATTCTTGATACCTAAACCACATAAGTCGATTTTAAGGGAGAAAAAGAGCAAAAGAGGTCTTGCAACGCATTCCAATCCATAAAAGACAACGTGTAATTTCTTATACTTTTGTAATCGTTCAGTTTTTGGTATCATTCGTTAACTCGGTTAGTTTACCTTGGCTAAAACAATTACTCTTGTATTAATTATGATGTTTGAAGGCTAATACCTTCGGGTATTAGCAATTATTTTGAAGATCTGAATGTTTAGTTTTGTTTATATCTCGATTGCTTAATTTATCATTGAATGCTTGTTTATGTTAATCAATTTATACTTGTTTACGTGCTTTTGTATTCGACCTATCATTCAAATGGATCTAGTGATACATACCAAGTAATCTAGATGCCAGGATAACTCTCCATATAGTGATTTATACATCTAGAATCATAGGATCACAAATATTGTCCTTCTAAAATCGTGTTAAGGATACACTTCCAGCTTAACTAGTTAACGAAAATTTCCTTTGGTTTATTAAACATGTTGACTAGTAGGTGAATCTAGATAATTCAACAAATAATGTTCTGATTCCATTGGATAGTTGTACAAGTGGACTACTAGTGTATAAATTGCCATTAAGCAGTAAGTGGGTAAAGTCTCTATGAGCTAGGATTTAACAAGATCACCATTGCTTTAATCCCTAAGATAGATTATAATCAGCAAATAAGGATGCTTTATGCGGATGCTTTAATTGTAAAAGAATTAATGTGTCTAGGTCTTAGGATGAAGTCCCGCCTAAGTTTAAGAATGATATGCCTCTTCGAGATAAGTTATCATTGCACTGAATAAGCAAACCAACTTCTAATAGGAATAATGATGGCTAATACATTTTTCTATCACAAGGCTCGATCGCTCTTTTATCTTATGTTAATTTGCTCGCGTGGGTTAAAGTGTCTTGAATTGATTATAGTCACCAACCAAACCCGTGCCAGTCTCTCAGGCTGAAACCCCCCTTTTTACTTGTTAGAATTAGGAGTAGAACTAACATAGGATTAGCATAGGTTTGACTTAGATTAGAATTAACTTAGATTAGATAACCAAGATATAAATAAATTGAGAGATTTAACCTCGCTTCAAGTGTTCGACACCCTACTTACCACGAATCTACCACTGACCGGGTACACTGCCCGTTAAAGTGTTGTTTTTAGTTAAGTCAAATCCAAGCTTGCACAAAGAAACCCTAGCTTTCCTTAATAAAAACCCTAGTTTTCTTTCACTTGAGTAATACTTGGAAATGGTGATTCAATGGTTGGAAACACCTTAGAATGTCTTAGGATGGATGTGTATAGAAGTGTATAGCTTGTAGAAAAATTGATATGGATTTGTTAAGGGGGGGGGGGGTTGTGCCGTAGCTTCCAAGAGAGAAAGAGAGATGTTTTGTGAAAATTTTACTAAGTGTTTGATCTCTATGTGTTACTAGCTAGTTACTTGCATGTATATAAGACTTTCAATGGTCAAAAAGGTATGCAATAGTTAGTCAAGGAACATAGTAAGGTCTTAGGGATGGGTCTAGATCATAGGGGTGGTTCTTTAGTCGATTAGACAGGTATGGTGTTAGTAGTAAAGAGGTTTGGTTGTTCTTTTTGGACAATTGGAAGAGTTTTATTATTATCACTTGTATACATGGCCAAAATTTGGCATATATAAGATATACAAGATTTAATTTTGCAAATTTAATTTATGTATCTGGTATAAAAAGTGGGTATTTGTTGATAGCGATAGAAAAAGTTTTTTGGGTTCGGAGTGCCCTAAACGCATTTATCGCGGATCGGTATACACTTAACGTATCCGATGAAAATAAATGAACATGGTTAATAAATTATTCTCAAAATAATTATATAACCCTTGCTTCGATGTAAACATTTTATTGTTTGAGCCAGTTTTACAATGACGCTAATTTTTTAGTTTAGGCGATTTACTTTAAATTCATGAAATCACAAGCAAACGCGTACAACACTAAAAATAAATAGTACATTTATCGACGTCGTCAATGACTTGAAAACACAGGGTGTTATATTGATTGTTGTAGTGGAGGAGTAAAGGATGGTAATGATTATGGGATGACGGTGGTTAATATTGGTAAGGATTCAGTGATAAATGGAACATGTACTGTGAGAAGTGTAGGTGTTTGTTGGCTTGGTACTTCATGATGGACGTGAAAATCCATTAGAGAAATAATTTCTGCATCAGTATGAGGAATATCTGAAAAATTCAAGAATTTAGATGCCAAATCAGATGAGTGAGAAGAGCTGGTAACTAGGACTTCAGTCTTCTGTGGAACAGTAGAAAGTGTCACATGAGATTCTTCTATGATTGATAGATCTTGGTTTTTCATTCCCTTATTTATGTGAAAGTTAGTTATTTCTGCATGGATACCCTCCTTTGAATAAACCCTTTATCAGTGTTAATTGTTATTCGCTTATGTTACATCATCGGATAGCTGACTTGATAGTATTATCATCTCTTCATCTTCATTCACCTTCTGCTTTATCAGAATCTTGTTCATCTTCATCATTTTAGAATCATTGGTGGGTTTTAAAACAAAATCATCTTAACTTCTTCTCATCATCTTCCTTGTCTTCTTCATTTTCTTCTTGATCAGACTCGGAACTTGATTCATTCTCATCAGTTTCATGCTCGTAATTCGACTTATTTTCATTGTCTAATTGGGTTTTGTCATCATCATTGTCATTCTCTTGATCACTTCACCACTTGAGTCTTGTTCATTATTGCTATCATCTTTATCATTTCCTAAGATTCAGCTTCAACTTCAGATGATTCTTTTTAGTCACTTCAGAACCCTGGTTAACACCAGTTTCTTTAGTGTAATAGAAGGGTTTGATTGTGGTAGCACTGGAGCAGTTTTTGTAACCATACCAGAACCACTTGGGTGAGTCGTGTGAAAGTCTATCAAGCTCTTCCTTCTAACTTCTTTATACTGAGCTTCTTGCATCTTCAGTTAATGCTACTTTAGATAGCAGCTTAATTCATTTACCTCTAGCAACATCTACCTTTTCCTTCTTCTTAGACAATGGCATCTCAAGAGTTTCTCTAATGACAACACCTCTTGCTAGAGCCTTAGTAGACTTCTTAGCAGGTCTCTTTGCTCTCTTTGACTTCCCTATAGATTCTTCAGGTGAAACTGGGATAGTAGTGAGTTAAGGAGAAGCTGGCTTCTTGAACTTTCGCGCCTTCTTAGGTGGTGTAGCTCCTGTAGCAAAACCAAGGTAAGTCTTGTAATCTTTAGTTTCCTTCATCTCAGGACTGGTCAATGATTCAGGAAGAACATCACCATAGATTTGAGTTACTTCTTTAGCAGAGACAAACTTAAAGTGATTATCAGATATTCATCTCTGGGGGTCTGCATCCTGATCTTGTTTCTCCAGGAGATAGTCATGTCATGAGTAAGGAAGTAGTGAATGATAACTTTGGTGTATCAAGGGTAGTACATCTTCTCTTACTTTTTGTAGGCTTTGTTGTCAATGTGATAAATGAAATCTTTCCAAAGTAGTTCAACATAGTCCACATTCTTTTAATGGTACATACCCTAAAGGATTTGTGCTCTGGAGAGACGAAGCTTGTCAAGACACAGTTGTCTTTCCAGATAAACTTCTGTTAATGAGAGTAGCAAAAGTTCTCCAAGGTTGATGCATCTGATCAACAACAACATCCTTGAGTGAATTGATTTCCCCAGTTTGACCAAGATCTCTTAAGAAAGACACAATTTCTTCATCATTAAGAAGTGCATCAAAGTCTTGTCCTTGTACTCTAGGGCAGATCTTAAAGATATCTCTGAAGATTTCCAGATTGAGTTTGAATCTCTTCCTTTTGTCCATTTTAAATCTGTAGAAAGTGTCATGCTTGTAAACAGAATCCCAAAATTGATGCATGTAGACTTCTAGAACATCTGCAGTGATGAGAAATACAGAGTAGCATGGAGTGAGAGCAAGAGCATCCAGAATGACTTGAAATGTGGGTTCTCTATGTATCTTTCCAGGATTGAGTCTTCCGTTGCATTTCCTAATATCCAGTCTTTTCTCCTTGGGAACAAGTTCCAAATAAAGTTTGGTTTGTTGAACAGTAATGGAAGACAAGCAAATATATATATATATATATATATATATATATATATATATATATATCACTGAAAGACAATCTAGATCATGACTAATGATTATAGATGCAAGACTGATTTACACTAGGAATAATGCACACAGATACTAGGAAAAATATTAACACACATGAGACTAGGAGAAACACATAAACAAACAACACACTAACTATAGACAATTAATAAAAAAACCAAGACAATCAATAAAGATTTCTAAGGAGAAACTAGACCTAAATTAATCACTAAGTGATAAGTTAAGGCTTAATTAAACTTAGATTAGATTACGAGATTTGATTACCAAGATAACGATATTAATTCATCTAGAAAAAATCATGTATAGTTCGCCTGTATTAAGTGTATAGTTCGCCTATGTTGACCCCAGTGTATAGTTTGCCTATATTAAGCCCAATGTATAGTTCGCCTATTTATATGTGTATAATTCGCCTACATTATCACTAGTGTATAGTTCGCCTATGTAAACATGTATAGTTCGCCTGTGTTAACATTAGTGTATAGTTCGCTTGTGTATACATGTATAGTTCGCCTGTGTTACAACTAGTGTATAGTTCGCCTATGTAAAGACGTATAATTCGCCTATATAACAATTACACCAACATTTTACACCTTTTCAAGCATCACTATCCATCTTAAGTTGATCTCTTAGAATCTAGGAAACATTCTAACACATTCAACTCATGAATTAACCACTAAAATCTTAACTTATGTCTTGTTCGACCCATAAGAACACGAAAACCCAAAATATTCAAGATTTTAACATATAAGCATGTTTAAAAACACTCAAATGCACACAAACAATCATTATAATAGTTTTAAACCCAAAACCCAGGAACTTTTACAAGTTTTTTACCCTTTTATATGAGTTCGACAACAAGAATCAACCATAACGTATGAATACGTTATCCCCATTAAAAATTGTTTTAGGTACAACATCTAGACCCCTATAGGACCAAAACTGTTAATCCCATTTAACTTCTAAATGATCGAATTCTTTAAGCTTGTTTAAGGTTTAATTATGCTAGATAAATCTAACACAACTTAGTTTAAGAAAGTTTGTTTGATAATACTAAAGATTATGCGGAATCTAATCTATAACTATAAGAGACCTTCCTAGGAAATAGAACACCAAAAACAATTTAATTTCAACATAAAAGCTCCAATATTACTTTAGCCACTAATTCTTCGAATAACTCTCTCCTAAGTATTAGGGTTACAAACCATTGATGATATGATAATTCTATGAATGGACATAATTTTTGATACATAAAACTTATGCCCTTGCCTCCTTTTATACACCAAGGAGTCCTAGTCGATTTACAATATATTACTAAAACTTAGATTATTCTCAAAGATCTATTCTATAAATAACAATCCTTATCTTATAAGTAATCTTGATCTTTAAGCAATATTTATCTTTCAGCAGATGTAACTTTGAACAAGCAGTAGTAACTTATACACCAGCAACATTAACTGTGTACAAGCAGTAGTAACTTCTTGGCAATTTTTCTTCAACTTCACCTGTATTACTAAACTTTACTCTAGCAGTACTAACATATACTAGCAGTACTAAGTTACACTAGCGGTAGTTATATACTCTAGCAGTACTAACTACTTAGCATATTTTTCATTAAGATTACTGAACAACACTAAGTTTTGCTTAGCAGCAGTAACTCCTAACAAGGCCTGCATCGCCTCTCAGCGACTCTCGCTCTCGCGCAGCGCGCTCATCCAACAATCCTCCCCTAACTTGATATTCTTCTCAAAAATCTTAAGTTCTTATTGGAGAGCTTCATTAAATCACCTGGTGGATGCTTTCAAACACTTTTATTGAGGTACAGAGCCTTCCTTAAGCTGTTTAGATGAATCTAAGAAGCTCATATGCTATTTCACACTCTATAATCAACTTGAAGCTTCCAATATTGATACATCGGATTGTAGTGTGTGATTGGGTAAGTGGATTAATCTTCTCAACCAACAGATAATAAATTATGTTCTGCATTGTTACACAATGAAACTCCACAAGAATCATAATGCTTGGTTTAGCAATTTAAAACTAATCCTGGTTGATTCTTCAAACACTATCTTCACCATGATGTTCAAAACATGTCTTCAATTTAAGATGTAAGAAATAATCCATGTAATCATTGGCTCTAGTCTTCTTAATTCTGCTTTGCTATTCTCCAAAGAACTTCCCAAGTCTTATATGTTAAAGTTTTTAAGCATCTTTCTAAAAGTAAAAATACTTCCTGAGAATACCATCTGCTCTGATATTAGAATAGCCTTTATTCCTTATTTGTAGAATTGTAGTCACAATGGTGGAGATTTGGTAAGATAAAGGTGTAGCATCAATAGTTACATCATCTCCATCATCTGGAATTATTTCCAAACATTGTTTAAGCTCTTTAGTCTCTTTGTCTTCTTCTACTTTTTGCTAATTAGAGCCTTTCTTGTTCAAGCTCATTCTCTGCTCTCTTTCACAATGCTCTTATGTGCTATCTTCTGCTTATGTCTCACTCGACCTTCTGCTCTTACTTCCTACTACACCAATTTGTTATCATATATATACAAATGTGTGTACCCTTTTATCGCTTTGGTGTCAAAAATTTTGAATAATCTTCACAAAGCTTTTGTTCTTCAATTTATTGTGCTTGTATCTAGTTATGCTTTTCAGATAAGTAGACATTGTATTTCTCTTTTGAACTTTAGTTGGTGGTTTGTTCCTCTTTTCTTTTGCTCTCAATGCTGAAAAGTGTTTCTTTCTTGCTTTTAAGAGTTGTACAAACAACTTGGACTTCTCTTCAATACTCAACTTCTCGTGTTCTTCTTCTTGCATTTGTTGAGCCATTTGATAATCAGCATCTATCATTGCTTGCACATTATCCCATGAAACAATGTTGACTTCTTCTTCTCTTTATCTTACAATCCTATCTTCTTTCTCTAATTCAGCTTGCATTTGAGCTTGAAGTCTTTGAACAACTTCCTCATCATGCCTAATTTGATCTTTTCTCTTTGTTGGTTTCTCAGGCTCTTCCATGATACATTTTACCTTTATCTTTATGATGGTAGTTGTTGTGATCTGGTTCTTATTATTGATTCACTCTGCTCATCTTATCACAACTCTTGTGACTTTAGGTTTTGCACTGATCTGATCTCTATTAAAGTTGAGCAAGAGTCACAATCATCAGCAATTGTTTGGACTGGCCAGTACTATCCTCATCACTGGCTATAGTAACCTAATCACATGGATTAGCAATACTAACTTCCTTTTCAGCCACATTAATCTATTTTTTAGCCATATCCTGTCCTGCAAACACTTCTTCATCATCAAGAATACCTGTATCAAACATTAGATCATCACCATAGCTCCCCTGAGTTTCATCAACTAATGTAATCTTTGTATCTTTATCAATGTCATCAATTTTCCTCCCCTGTTTGGATGCATCATCCTGATCACCCAAACTTGCTTCATCAGAGGAAACCACTCTTGCAGATCTACTAACCTTGTATAATCTTTTGAGCTTGTAAGTTCTTGAACCTCCTTTCTTCTCTAACTTCTTGACTCTCAGTGTCAAAATTGTAATCTCCTGAGCTTGAGTAGTCTTTATGTTCTCCATGTCAAGAACTCTTTGTTGCAATTTGGTACAAAATTCCATTAATTCCTTAAGTTCCAGTCTATCCTCGCCACTTCAAAGTGTGTTACCTCTTGCGAGCAGTAGGTCATTGGAATGTTTAGATACATTCTCAGACCTAGTCTGAGCAATTGTATCCCCTATGGTTTCTTGGCGCCTAGGACCACTACCTGAACTAGTTCCTATGGAACTTGGTTCATTAAGTGTTGACTTGGATTAGGTCTTATTGATGTTACCCCTATCCTGCTCTACATCTAAGCTAGTAGCAGTAGTGGAAGCCCTCACCAAACTGTTATCCATCTCCTCATTGACAACCTCATCTGTTACATTGTTTGTAGGACCACTAGACTGAGGTACCTCAGTGTCCTTTCTCTTTGGCCTCTTAGGTTTTTGAGTCTTTTGAGGTTAAGATGTTGATGGTTGAATAATGGTGGGTGTGTGATGAGGATCAGTAGAATTTACTGAACCTTCACCCATTTCTTCTTGAGCTTGTACTATCATTTGTTGGAAATAGGGTGTTTCCCTTCCAAAAAACCTTTTCCTACCCTTTTCATGTTTCCAAAAACATCTTTTGTAAAAGAGGCATACATAATCCCATTCATGGTTTGACCATCCCATCAACTTGTTTATTCCAAAACACTTGTACAAACTTGGATACATCAAAAAATTTCCCCACTATCACGTTCTTTCATCATACTTTAAAAAATGTATTTGAAAAGTTGAACTTTGGATAGCCAACGCTTTATTATTTATTTTTTTTTTTTTTATAAAGCTAAATAGATAATTGTAGAAGCCCTTAGTGCTACTAAAATTCATTCCATGCCAGTAGTCTTAGCATTAGGCATTCCAAAATTGTATGAATAAGGAAATTTCCATTTGTGGGGAAAAAAGATGCCTTAAAGAAAGTAAGCTTCTGTAAAAGTTTCTCATACCCCATTAGTGTAAGCTGTTCAAAGATGGTAGCATTGGGTAGACAATCAACACCTTCAGCATCTTCCAGGTGAAGATCTCTTCTTTTTTTACAAAGTTGGATTCAGATATGATCACTTTTCTTTCCCATCTACTTGGGCTTGTAATGTACTTCCCATTAAACAGTTTTCACCTTGGACAGTAGATAGAATTGTTCAATGCCTAGAAGTAATATTAATTGTAGGATTGATCGTTAGTGTATACTTGATAGGGGTTGCATTCAGAAAATCAACATTTTTTTCAAACCCTTCACTTTTAGCGGGTTTAGACAAAAACGCGGCCATGTTGTGAGTATCAGCAAACTTTAGAATCGACATTATGTTGGGTTTTGATGATGAATGGTTAAATTGAGTTAAGGTTTGTGATTAGAGAGTATATCAGAGAATGAAATTGATTAAATGAGTAATTGAAACCATTGATTAGAGTATTTATGAAAATACCCTCAACATCATTAACTTGAACCAGCAGTAGTAACCCAGTAGTAGTAAGTATATGCCTAACAGCATTAACTTTGAGTCACCAACATTAACTCCATTTCTATTCCAAACACTCTGTCTGTTTTTAATATATTCAACTCTCTTTTTGTTTTTTAACTCACCACTTCTCTCAATTCTTTTACTCACCAAAACTCTGTCTGTTTTTACACATCTCTCTTTTGTTTTTATGTTCACAACTCTTCTCATTCTTTCTTTCTCATAATTTTTCACAATGTTAATCTATACAGCAGTATTAAGTTTAATTAACAGATTAATTAGAGAATTAAGTATAACTAGTAGCACTAATTATACTTAACAGCGAAAACTTTTAACGACATGAATAATAGTACTAATTCATACAAAACTCTACAAAAACATAAAGAGATAAAAGATTTTAGAGATTTAACATTCTAATACTAGCAATCAAATATTGAAAACCCCACCTTACTTTCCTCAAAAGTTTTTGTAAGTATAATATCAGTCTGGGTTTTATCCTTTGATCAACTTCTTTTCATTTGTAATCCCTGTATAAAGTGATGTCTAATCCTATATGCTTTGTTTTGAATAAAATACATGATTTTGAAATATACAATATAGTACTGTTATTATCAATAAAGATTTTGGAATGCAAGAAATTATACCCATAATCAAGTAATTAATTCTGAATCCAAAGCACTTGTCCACAACAACTTAAAGCAGCCACATATTCAACTTCTATTGTGGAATTTGCAACCATTGTCTGTTTTTTACACTGCCATGATATTAATCTACATCCAAGAAATTGACAACCTCTTGTTGTAGACTTCATATCCAAGCTTGCTCCAGCATAATCACTATCAGTGTATGCTACCAAATCAAAAGGAGAATCTTTTGGATACCAAAGGCCCAATTTTGATTGACCTTTTAAGTACCTGAAGATCCTTTTTACAGCATAAAGATGTAAAATCTTTGGGTTGACTTGGTATCTTGCACAAGCACACACTGCAAACATAATATCAGGTCTTGAAGAAGTAAGATACATCAATGAACCAATCAATGATCTATATAAATAAACATCTACTTCTTCACCATCTTCATCCTTGAGCAAAGGCTTTTGAGTTTCCATAGGCGTGTTTGCTGTCTTGACATCAGTAAAACTATTTCTTCAAAATCTCAGTCGCCTTACTTGTTTGACTGCCTCGCTCTCTCAATACACATCCTCATTCTGTGCTTTACTGGCAGTTCCTTAGAAGTATGTGAGTCTACCATGACTTATCTGAAACTTCTTTGCTATAATCTTCTCCAAAATTATGTGCATAATGACTTCTTTGTAGAGCAAAAAATGATATCATCTACATACACTTGAACTAACAGAATATCACCTTTGTCCCTTCTAATAAACAAAGTCTTGTCAATTTTCCCTCTTTGAAACCCATTATCCAACAGATATGTTGACAAAGGTTTCAGACCTTGCTCTAAGGAGCTTGAGGCAGTTCATAAGTGTCTTTTTCACTTTGTCTACTCTGTTAGAGAAGTCTGTTCTTCAAATTCCTGTGGTTGAAAGACATAGACTTCCTCTTCACAATCTCTCAACCATAAAGGAAAAGCCATATTGATGTCCATCTGGTCACACACAAAGTCTTTAAATAAGGAATAGGCTAAAATAGCCTAATTGCCTTCAATCTTGAACAGGGGCTAAGGAATTCATCATAGTCAATCCCTTCTTCTTGTGTGTACCCTTGAGCAACCAATCTTGCTTTATTTTTAATTACAATTCCTCTTTCATCCTTTTTATTCTGATGACCCATTAGTGTGTGGCCTTTTTCCATTTGGTAAATCCACCAAAGTCCAAACTTCTTGTAACTTGAATTGTAGAAGCTCTTCCTGCATAGCCTCTATCCAGCTTGGATCCTTTAATGCATGAATTACCTTTTTAGGTTCTTCTTGTAATAAAAAAGTAAGCCAATAAAGAAGTGCGCAAGGCTCTTATGGTTTGTTCTTTGTTGAATAGAACTAACAAACCCATGTTCCTCCAAATTCTTTAACATCCTTCTTGTTTGAGGCGCTGAATTTAAGTCTACAATAATTTGTTCAAAAATGGATGTTCTTTATGTATTTATTGCTAGTTAGTATAGGACTGACGGCATAAAGCATCCAAATGTCATGTCAACTATGCACCAACATCTTCATCATCTGAATAGACAATATCTTCCAGAGCAGGCATATTTGGATTATCTGGAGGTTCAATGCTTGTTTTTGCACCAACAACTTCTAACCCTCATTTTGTGGCTAGCAGCATTACTGTGTTAGTGCGTTAAAACATCATCTTCCTTCTCTTGATCATTAAATTCACTCTCTTTTCTTGGATTTTCATCAACCTTCTTTCCATCATCACTTGAAGGTTTGGATCCATCATTAGGAGAACTCTTTGAACTTTGAGAGAATGGTGGATCAACAGTCCACAATGGTAGTAGAATGTAATCTTTGCCAGGTACTGTCTCTATACTAGCTTTACCTGCATTATCACATGATTTGTACTTTGAACTTTCTATTAGAATCAGTTTCCTGCCAAAAACTGCTTATATTCATTGACCTTTGTTTGGTATCAATAGCAAAAAGCCAAACTTGGTCCACTTCCTGCATTATTAGGTGTATTCTCACTAAACTGATATGCAGGGATTCTCTTATATATCCTAGTCAATTGTTGAATACTCTAAATGCTTACTATTAATTGAGTATCCAACAAAGAATTCTTCATCAGCCTTACATCCAAACTTGCCTAAGTGATCTATGGTATTAAGAATGGTAACAGGACACCCAAATGGTCTCATAAAGCTTAAAGTTGGTGTTCTACTATGAAAAAGTTTATATGGGGTCTTGTTATGAGGCTTAACTACTATCACTTTATTTTGCACATAGCAAGCAGTATTAACTGCTTCTGCCCAAAAAGTAGTTTGTAACTTAGAATCAGCTAGCATAGTCCTAGTAGCAACGATATTGGCTGTCCTATTTCCTCTCAGGCAACTCCATTTTGTGGAGGAGTTATAGTACATTATATCGTCTCAAAATTACCCGTCTTCTTACAAAAATGATTCATTTCTTTATTTTTAGAACTCAGTTCCGTTATCACATATAATTTACCCTTAACTTGTATATACTTGATTTTCTATCTGGTTTTAAAGGACTTAAGATTTCCTCTAGTATCATCCTTAGTAGCTTGAAAGAAAATCTATGTAACCTTCTATAGTAATATGTGACAACTGCAATACATTTCTATTCTAAGCGCAGCGCGCGCGCTATAAGTTGGACCAAACAAAGTTTTTTTTTCCATATGCAACAAGTGTAAAGGAAGACTGATTGAGTTCTCAGTTTTGGACTTACAAGAGTCTCTGTGATGCTTTCCTATTTGACAAGCAACAAAGGTTTGATTATTTTCAAAAAGTTTTGAAGGTAAACCTCTTACAAGATTTCCCCCCCCCCCCCCCCCCCCCCTTAACTAGTTTATTCATTGTCTTTGAAATTTATGTGGTCCAAGCTCCTGTGCTAAATTTAGATTCATTAGAATGTGGCTTTTGCAAAGAGTCTCCAGTTAAGACTCCTTTAGGAACAACATTCTTTAAAATCACACTATACATATTGTTCTTCTTCTAGGAACTTTATGGGAAATACATGGACTTCACGCACTCGCGCTAACATAAGTTTGGAGAGAAACAATACATTCAGTGTCATTTAAAAAGAACACTATTCTTTTTGTCACACATTTGTGAGACACTAAAGAGGTTAAAATTTAACTCTCTTATAAAATACACATTCTCAAAATCTAAATTACCAGTTTTGATTGTACCTTTGCCTGCGATTTTCCCTCCTTTGAGGTTTCCTCAAAAGGCAACATATCCTCCATCAATCTCTTCATTGTCTGTAGTTGGACTTGTTCCTTGTCAGGTGCCTTAAGATCAACTATCAATACACCACACACTCGCGTCGCGTAAATCCATTTGTGAATTGCCCTGCACATTAGTTAAGAAAATTAGTTAATTTTGGGGACTCTAGCCATCACTGACTTGGATATGCCTTGTACATCAACATAATCAAACTTATTTAGGGTGATTGATGCACTGTTGTGTTTAGAAACATGGTCTAAAACTTAGTCTCACATTCGGTTTCTAAACCAACAAGCTTGAGGCCTTAACAACAATTAACATTATTTCCCTTAACAGCATTAACTAATGCTTTTGGCCTAGCAGCATTAACTACTGCTTTTGGCCTAACAGTATTAACATTTTTATCCTTAACAGTATTAACCCTCTGATTAAAATTACTATTTTTAAATGATGTATTCTTGTAAATGGGCCACTTAATAGTTGAATGTGCTGATTTGAAAAGATTTGTCATTAGTCTAGCACTATTCATTGTAATTTTTAGGTTAGCAATATTAACTTATCTGGCAGTATTAAGTGATACTAGGCCAGACTTCATTAGTACTGCTTTAGGATCCATGTACTTTTTTACGGCAGGGGTGAGTCTTTTTGGCCAAAAATTCTGATGAATTCACCCTTTTTAGCATTGTTTCAAACAGGTTTACCTCCCTTTGAAAAAATATTATAACCTATCTCTGAGGGTTCTCCAATCCATACTGCCAGATGATTATAACTTCACACACAAGCAAGCGTTGTTACTTCATCTTAAAATTACTCCTAATCTTTGAGGACATCATGCAATTCCAGTTTCTTTGGGTTCTCTAGGAAATGTGGAGAGTATACGCGCTCTCGTCTCGGGACGACTCTCGCGCGCTATTTAGCAGTTTTCCCTATCAGTTATGTTTGTTTGCTTTGCTTTGACAACAAGTCTATCTTAACAAAACTTGGTTAATTGTTTTCTTTTTCAATCTTAGTTTGAGACACATTTTCTTCCTCACTATCAGATACCCAATCCTCAATAATTGGAGCACCATTATTCTACCTAACTGCTTTAGGATTTGCTTCACTAGTCTTAGCTTTACTGTTTTCAACTACAGGCTTCTTAATTGTAGGCTCACTAACTATAGGTTCATTTACAAACTCTTCTAGACCAGAGAATGACAAATCAGGTTTTGGAGGATACAGTTCCATGTATAGGGAGGTGCGAACAGCAGTTACAACTAACAACCTGCCCGCGCCGCGCCGCACCTACTTTTTCAACTATCTAACAGTCTATTAGTTTGCTTAAGCTTTTAGGAGGAATCTTAAATTTTCTACTATTAGCTGAATTTCATCTTTTTGTTTTTGAGCTGTTCCAACTTCCTCGAAGTATGTAAGGCTACTTATCTTAAAAGAATCTCATGTTTTAAGACCTTGATATCTTCCTCATAAACAGACTCATTTTCTTATAAACTAGAAGTCTTGCTTCTAGATACTCTAAATCTGTTTTATAAGCAATAGCAATTAACTTAGATGTCCTTAAGTCTTTTAATAGTTGTTCATTTTGTTCTTTAAGGATTTTAACATTTTCCAAACAAGATGATGAACAGTTTGAATTAGTAGATATATCAGAGTTAGAACTTGTAGAAAGGGGTAAGCCATGGTGTAAATGAAAACCCTAAAATCAGAACAGTGCAATAATTACCAAAATGCCCATAATGTCAAGAAAATTAAAAGAATGCATGAAAAAACAAATTTAACTCAAGTGTTATAAATTTTAAAGTACAATTCATGTGACAAGTATGAAATTTATATAAGATTAAAATATATTCACTCTTACTTCCATTGAAAATAATTTATTTAATATATATATGTTATTTTTGCCGAAATAATTTAGTTAATTACTTATATTATTTACAATTAAAAATATTAAAATAAAATAGGGAAATTATAAAAATATTTTTAGGCAAATTAAATTGATTTTATCCCTTAGAAAATAACCATAATCTTGGCATTTTATTGTTGTATATATTTTTATATACTCCATTTTCATTTTACAATAACTTTATAAAAACCATTCCAAAACCCTAAACAATTAAAGTGGAGGCTCCATAATTATTCAAGGAAGGAACGATTTTTCTAGGGTTATTGGGAGTTCAAGGGAGCTAAGATTAATTATTGGTCTTTGTTTGAAGTTGATTCGATTCAATGGTGTTCTTTGAACTCGAAATCCCTAGCCGACTCAATAATTTCATAATATCATCCATAATTATTCAAGGTATTTTTATAACTCATTTTACATTATATACATCTGATATGTTCATGATAAAAATTACCATGCACGTTATTTTGATTTATTAAGCTTAAACATGATCTAAACCCTAAATAATTGCAAGAATTGTATTCGGCTCTAAATAAATTTATACTTTCGATTTTATAATTTTTATGACTTGTATATATCATGTATGAACCAGATAAATTGTTAGAAAAATTTTATAAAAGATTTAGATAATTATTGTGGAGTTTTTATTTTTCTTGCGATTTTGGATTTATGAAAGAAATGAAGAAATAATTAATTATGGATAAAACGAATTAGGATTAGGGTTTTTATAGTTTTTCCCAGGTCCATTTACATGCTAATGAATGTATAAACTTATGTAATATTGGGGAAAATTCTAATTAGGGTTTTGTGCATTTATTGGTTACCCGGTTTGTGCTTTAAAAGTATAAGGGGGTGTTTTGTAAATTCTGAAACTTTGGGGCTGATTATGACATGTTAATATAATGTATAGATTCTGAGAAAAATAAAATAGAAAGGGTATAAATTGTCATTTGATTAATTGTTATGGGTTAAACCATGATTATTTATATATATATATATATAATTCGAAATTGTATTTAACTGAGGGACTAAAGTGTAAATTATATAAGTACTAAGGTATGATCAGTAATTAAAGTATTAAGTTTGAAAAATACCATATTTGATATTATAAGGGCTTGTTTTGGCCAAAAATGGATACATTAAAAGATCATGTTTTAATTAAATTAAGAACTAAAAGGGATAATTACGTAAAATATGTAATATCAAGGAATTTGGATTGTAAATATACTAGAAATAGAAACATGCTATTTATGGGAAAACCTGCTATTTATAGAAACTGCTATTTTTAGCTGAAATCTATTTTTGGGAAGTTTAATTATGGAACTTATTAAATAGGAAGTTATTCATTTACTGGAAAGTTAATTAAGGGATGTGTCTATTTTTGGAAAACGATACTATAAGTAGGAAGCGCGATTTTGGAAAGTACCCAATATAACAAGAATACTATCATGACATATACTAATCATGGAGTATGTTAATTCATGGAGGTACTAATCAAGGAAATCATGTAATTATAAGAAATTTACTAAAAATAGAAAGTTACTATAAAATGATAAGTTACTAAAATTGGACATGTACAATTATCATGAACAAGTAACTTCATGTATGTCCTTTAAACATGTAGATCGCATTTAAGAAGGAGTAGCTCCATCTTCTTTATCCATCTTTTTCCGTTACTGCTGGACTAGGTTACGGATATTCCGTCCTTTCAGTAGGACATTCTTTATTTTCTTGGATTCATTCCCCAGACAGCTATGTTCCCCATTTTTATGTCTTTTTCATGATCCTTTACATGTTTGATTCAAGACTTATTCTATTGCCGAGCTATTATATACGCATGACCAGATTTACATGACTTACACCTATCATGAGAGGTATCCATGACCGTGACACATGTGGCACTGTGGCCGACTCTTTTGCGTTGAGAGTGATTTCACGCGGCGTCCTTTTCATGTTATACAGATTATATTTCATGTTGGCATTATTATTTAGGGCGTATGGATGCATCCTAGTTTACTGTTTACACGTTCATGGTGATGGTTTGGTGTGTGCTTACATCCCATCACTTTGGAGTTGATCTCCACCCATATTATTATAAGAGGTCACCCCTCTATTACATGTTGAGGCAGCCCCTCTATTATATGCATGTATTCATGATATTATTATTATGACATGTATGATTATATCTCAAGACATCTCTGACTTCACGTTACCATGTATTACATGTTATTATCTATTCCTTCATGTTGTATTTAATGGTTTCTCATGACACTCATGATCTTTCCGCTGCTTTAAACCTTATTATCCAGGATTCATACTTATTATTTACATTGTTATTATATCCGTTCACTGAGCGTTATGCTCAGCGTATTTCTTTCTCTTTCTTATACGGCAGGTATAAGAGGATATTCGGGCTTGAGAGAGTGTGTGCTTAGGAAGTGTCATTTTGCTTCTTTCTTTTTATCGGCAGGAACACCTTCGATGTGTATACTATTTGGATACATGTTTTAGTCATGTAGACTTCTTTTACGTTATTATTTTTTTTTTTGGGTAAAGGGTTACCCCCGGTAATGTATATTAATCACATATAACGATTAAGTACAATGGATGCGCGTGAAAATACCACATTAACTCAAGCACAAGCTTGAACTACACTAACTCAAATGGGACTTGCCCAAATGAAAAACATTGAAAAACTAAAATACGTCCAAATTCATCCTTTGAAATCTTCCAAGCCGAAAGCTCAAATTAGCCACAATTAAGTCATACACATATATAACATCAAGCACACATACGAGCTAAGGATCTGGGCATCTTCCAACGATCAAGCAAACTGATCACCTTAGCCGAGTTCTTGAATTTAAACGATATGTTGATCTCATAATTGGGAGCCGATGTTTGATTTCCGGTTTAAATTTGTTCTATGTTATCATTTATGACTCTATGCCTTTATTATGCTTTGATATGACACCATGATTATGACGTTTCGGCCTACTCTCCGGAGCGGGTTTCGGTCGTTACAGTAAAGGTAGTTGGACCTTCTTCTGCTTGATCACTCCAATCATAACCAGAACCATCATAAGATACCAAATCATTTGAAGTAGTTGTCTCTACTAGCACAACCCTTCTTGTGTTTTCCCTATTCTTGTTATCTTCGTTCCTTGGAGCCCTGCACTCCCTTGCAAAGTGCTCACCCCCCACTCTTGTCCTCCCGCCGAAGGTCTGGCCTTTACTCTAATCACACCGCTAGACTTATTAAACCCAATGGTTCCCAGTAACCATTCACAAAAAACTTCTTCACATTGTTCTTCAAGGAATCCTCCTTGCCCTCATTGTTAACATAGCCATCTGCCACCTTAAATCTATCTCTTCTAAATCATCAGGATGAATTTGTTGCAAGTCCTCATTGTCAAGCTGTGGACTGTTTGATTGACTTGCAAAGAAAGCATAGAAGACAGCATCACTCAAGTTGTCAATTGTTGTTGAGTTAATAGCAGTAGCTTGAGTGCTAGCAGTTGTAGCACCATGAGCAGTATTAACCGCTCCATTTGTACTACTAGTGCTGTTTGAGGACACAAAGGCTACGTTTTGTGTGTTTGTGCTTGATCTTGATGTCCCTTTGACCTCTGGTTCATAGATCTTCTGGTTTTTGTTAAGATCATCCAAGCTTAATGTATCTATATCAGGCTTGTTTCCTTACACATAATGTGTTAGTGTTCATTCAGTGACAGGAATTTAAGAACTTACTGAATTCACATCTTATTATGAGATACTTTCACCATGAATCTTCAACTGAATGATAAGCTTTTGAAGCCTATTAAAGGTTTGATCTAACCTCTCTGAGCTAGATGTAGTAAAATTTTCATACTGCTGCTTTAGAATATTCCTCTGAGTCTTTTTAGTAGCAGCTTCCTCCAAACCTGCTTATCAATAGCCTGCAACATGGATTGTCATATTTGATGGAGTTAAACTTTAATTTGATGTTCATTAGGGATGCCCATCCAATAAAGTGTTCTTGACTTAACTCTAACTCCCCCCCCCCCCCCCCCCCCCCCCCCACCTGTGTTAGCGCGACTATTCGTCACGCGTAGCAAGTTGTAGCCCGACGCATCGCAGCGCGCAGTCTCACCCACCTTCAACAACTGTTGATATTGGTGGTGATTCATTCTTTATGACTTCCTATAGAGAATAAATAATCCATCTGGATGTACTATTCCATCCTATCCTCCAAAGCTCATACTCACATTGGTTTGAGCATAGCACTTTTGATGCAGCCATCATATGTGCTGAGTCTTGATCCATCTCTTTGTAACAAAAAACTCCGTTGTGTAAAGAAGTTTCTTCTTATCAAAACTCTTCCAACATGCTCTGATTCTCTTGTTGATCCTGTTCAACTTCTAATGATTGAATTCTTAAGTTGTTTAAGGTTTAGTTCATGCTAGTAAATCTAAACACAACTTAGTTTAAGAAACTTTGTGTCTTGATTAATACTAAAGATTATGGGAAACTAATATTTAATATAGAAGAATTCTTTATGCCTACTTTTGCCCCAACACAAAATATATAATTTTCATCACTAAAAGCTATAATATTATTATTACAATATACGAGATACTCTCTTGTATCTGGGTTACATACCTTGAAGCTATGTATAGTTCGCCTATGAATACATGTATAATTCGCCTGTGTTAATATTAGTGTATAATTCGCCTACGTTAACATGTATAATTCGCCTGTGTTAACAACAAGTGTATAGTTCGCCTGCATTAACATGTATAGTTCGCCTGTGTAACACATACACCAACATTTTACACCTTTTCAAGTATCACTATCCATCTTAACATGAACACATAGCATCTATAAATCATTTTAACACATTTAACTCATGAATTAACTACTAAAATCTTGACTTATGTCTAGTTTGACCCGTAAGAACACGAAAAACCTAAATAATCAAACTTTTTGAAGTTAAACATGTTTAGAGTCAAGCAAACACTCACACGCACTTAGTTAATCATTCTTGAACACAAACCCATGAACTTTTACATGTTTTTGACCCATTCCCAAGTTATAGAAGACAAGAATCGTTCATTACACAAGCATATGTTAACCCCATTAAAACCTATTATTGGTACATGTTCTTGACCCCTTTAGGACCAAAACCCCTCAATCAATTTAATGTTTCAAGCACTTTTCAAGGTGATGAAAGTTAGGTCGATTTTTAGGGTTTTACGAGCAAATTCCCACGTTTAGTTCAGATATATAGGTGTTTAACATTAAAAAAAGTGTACCTTTTGATTATAACGAAGATCAAGCAAGTTCTTGAAATCTTAGAAATTAGTAATGGAGGTTTAAGGTTTATGTGTGTGAGACGAGTGTGGGAAAGACGAGAAAAGGGTGTTTATGTTTAAAACTTTTGGGTTTTGGCATAAATGCCCCCTAAGGTTTACTAGAGTTTCTATATTCCTAATTAATTGAACCTAAGATAAAAAGTAGTTTCACTAATGGCAAAACTAGTCCCTAAGGGTTAATAATCAAGAAAAAGTCTCACATTTTACAATAATACCCTTAAAGAATTAAACATATAACAAATAAAGCCCGATTGAGTTAAAAGTATTTAACTCCCCTTTAATTATTCACCCTTTATTATTTAAAAATGTTTCCTTTTATCACAATTGACCTTTTTAAAGAAGATATTTGATATTTTCTCCTCCTCAAACAATGACTCGTTTCCTATTTAAAGAGCTGTAGTCGTTGTTTGAGTGGTCAAATGTCTTTGAAAATGATTTTTATGATGAATTTCTGAAGATGATTATATTATTTTTGAAAATCAACACCCAATAAATAAGATTTCTCTTATTTAGACACATAAGCGCACTGACATGTACACTTATGGAATATAGGAAGCACGGGTTGTGATGCACATTAATCACAAGCCTTTGCATGGTCATAAAGTAGACCATGCCCGAGATTAAATTCCCGTTGAGAGGTCAAGTTTTCATTTTGAAATACTTGTTAGCCTCACTTTTTAGTGAAGCTGGCGTCTTACACGTGAATTGGACTAGTCTTGAACACTGCGTGTCACGCAGGGGTCAGTTATGTAAACTAGGAATAGTTTGCTTTTTCTTTTAATATAAATACCCCTCATGGCTCTCCATGAGGGGTGGTTGGTGAACATTTGTATTTCTCATCTTTCTTTTCTTAATCTAATATTTCATAAGTTTTCTCCAACCTCTCTCTAACTTTCTCTCACTACAAACATGTTTCATCTTATGTATTTTGATCAACCAAGACCCCTTGAAAAGGTGTTTTCGATCCTTGTCAATTGGTATCAGAGCTAACCGGGGGTGTATTGTATTATGTGTGTTTGTATTCGTGACTGTTTCAGCTTATTTAGAGCTTATTTTAAGCTTATTTCGTGTGCTTATTTTTCCAGAAAAGGCCATGGGTTTGTTTTGCTGAGTAATTCTTCTTTCTAACAGATTATCTATTATTTTTATGAATTTTTTTTGTCCTTTCATTTTACAAAACTCACAAAGATTTGATCTTGTTCTTCTCTTTTTGGCTTATTTTCAAAAAGTCTTCATACGTGGCTTATTAATGTGGAAAAGATCTTTTTGAGTGCTTATCTTTCTTGGCTTTTTGGTGGCTTTTTGGGTGTGTCCATGTGCTCATTTTTGAGCTTATATTCGCAACTTATTTTCTGGGTAACAAAGTTTTTTTGGTTGGCTTAGTTTCTATGTGGTCCACGGTTTGAAACATCCAAGAGACACAAATCTATGTTTTTAGCAAACAAGGACTTATGAGTTTTGTTGGTTTCCATAAAAGACAAAAGGAAGGACGATGTCTGTTTTTGGTTTTTTGTGAAGGACACCGAATTCGCAAGGTTTGTGTGGAAACCGAATTGGCAGCTTGTTACTTAACCGAATTCACAGTTTACTACATCAACCGAATTCGCAGTTTACTTCATTAACCGAATTAGCAATTCTCAAGCATAACCGAATTAGCAATTTTCAAGCATAACCGAATTAGAAATTTTCAAGCATAACCGAATTCGCAGTTGTCAAGTGTAACCGAATTCGCAGCTGAAGTTGTAACCGATTACGCAACCAAGTCAACTCGGTATTTACCGAGTTGACTCGCGTCAACTCAACTGAGTCATGCCAAATGAAAAAGAACGAAAGACAGACTCAATTGACACAAACATAAACCATAACCACATCTACAACAGCCCACTACAACATCAACAGTCAACAAATCTACAAGACTATATCCTATTTCCCATCGTCACATCACAACTCAATCTCCATACATCAAATAGACTCGAACGAACACTGTATAAATGCAAATGATCTCAGTTTATTTTGTTTATCCGTCATGACCTACCAAAGATCAAGCACGAAAAGAAACCATTATTTGTCTGTGAAGAGATATAAAACCCCTTGTATTTTGAACATAAAGTACGTTTGTATACAAATTTGTATATAACCATACATGTTTCGCGAGACACTCAAATCAAAACAAATACCTACACGAGACCCTTTAGGCCTTGAAGACGAATCCTCTATTCGAATACAAACACTTGTGTTGTTGATATGTTCGAGATGTATGCAAAAAGTTCCAAAGGTGATCGATCTTAATAACTATGGAACTTGGTTTTTGTTTTGTTTTTTAATGATGACAAAAATGGATGTGTGGTGATCGTGGGAGGAAGGGGTTAACTGTAAAGTGAAGAGGTACTATCTTGTTGGTTGCATATCTATTGAATGGAGAATAAAGGGAGCAGATGAAATGTACTAGATCTATGTGTGGGGGCGATGGTAAAAGGGGATTAGGTTTAGGGTATGTGAGTTTTATTAGGGATTATGTAGATTATATATCCCAAATTTATGTCTTGGGCTTTTGCTTGGCAAACCGGATATTAACAAAAAAACCATGGGCCGAGTTTATGAAAGGGTTGGATTGGGCTGATGCTTGTTTGTTTTGGGCCGAGAAGCAGAATAGCAGGCCTACAATTTTTCTTGCATTGGGTTGAGTTATGATTTAATGAGCCGAAAATGTGTAAGGCTAATCTTGTGTGGGTTTGTGTTATCAGATAACGCCGGTTAGTAAAACAAAATTTTATCGGGTAAAGTTCAAGTGACCGGGTTTTATTACTTGGACGGCCATTCTTATGGTATATTTTTTAGAGCCAATATCCATTAACGATCATGACACATCAAAAATCATGAACAACAACACAACAAACACAATACATTACACTAAAACGATCCTTATCAAAATTTACCTTCATTTATAATGGCTAGTATTGAATTTTAATGACTACGGGGTTTTTGTATGATGTTACCTATTTAGTATTGAAGTAAGCATTCACAGGGCGTGTACTTATTTCGTCTTCGGTTCTTTCTTTCTCCATAATGAAGATGACTTGTATTAGTGATGAAGACTTGGATATCTAGTTGCTTCTGTGATTCTTTCTACCTATACCCACAAAGTAGCTATCACTTCAAGGAGTTACATTATAGTACTCAGTGTCTTGTGTCATTGAGGAGATTTCAAGTGGTGATGTATTTTTTTGTATACTTTTGGGTGAGTATATGGTACACAGAGATTTGCCTCTGCACTGTTCCTTCGTCACACGGATAGTACAAGATTAAGTCACAAGTAAAGGATTATGCTTCAATCAGTGGTCATCAGTATTAGCCTACAGAATAGATAAGGGGATTTAGATTGGGTTGATCAAGAGGGATTTGTAAAGAGAGTACCGACATCTTCTCACAGAGTATTGCTTATGCAATCATGGGCTATGAAGCTAAGTAAGCAGTTCCAGTTGGCATAAGATGTACACATGTGCAGGATGATTCCTCAGTTAGTCATCATCCTGGAGGGAGAAATGTTCACAAAGTGTCTGATTGACAAATTCTGTTCCATTATTCCGTCAACATTACAGACAATGCATTCAAACGAACTTGAATAATTATGATGCATTAATGATAACGTCAGGAGCTTCATCTTTTGACCTCAAAAATCTGACCCAAGTAAATCTTGAGTAATCGTCAACAATCACTAAGATATACCTTTTCTTGTTAATACTCGCCACACGCATTGGGCCACACAAATCCATATGCAAAAGATATAGTTTCTCATGCTTAGTGTCTTCAGCTTTGGGTTGATGAGAGGATTTCTTGCTTTTTCCTAATGTACATGCTGAACACAGATGATCTTTCTGAAATTGAAGTCTTGGAATGCCTCGTGCAAGACCGTATTTAGCTAGCTTGATAAGAGTACTGAAGTTGAGATGTGATAACCTACAGGGCCATAACCAGCTCTTAGTCTTTGACGCTTTAGGATAATACAATCGATATGTTTTAACATGTCACAATAGAACTTGTGGTACAAATTTGTGTCTCGGATCTGGAAAGTAGATCAAACTGTAACATCCGAGAATTTCAAAATTTTGAATGACATTTCAAATCTTGACTTTTAGGGTCTTGTCTAGACTTAAAGAACGACCATCTAAAGCACTTTATTATTCTGGGGGGGGGGGGGGGGGGGAGGGAGCGGACTCTAAAGCAATTTGTAGTAAAACGACATCCTACAACTTTTTAGTTTTGACCGAGACCCTAAAACACTCAGAAGGTACGAGAAATGCCCTCACAAGATTTTAGATCAGAACGAGTACTTCGGCAACAAAAATAATTAAGTTACATTTAATTTCACGTTTTAATAAATAATAATATTTAATAAATTATTTAACATTTTTAATCAGTGACGTATTGTTTGAAGACGTAAATAATTTCGAGTAAAAAGGATCCATTTTACGGACAAGCTTCTCGAATATACAAATAAATAATAAACTTTAATAAATCTATAAACTTATGAAAATTAGTCGAGTGAATACTCATTTTTATCAGAAAAATGATTTAGAAAACAATGGCACAAGTCTCGTGCGTTGAATCATCCGTTAAGTCATTCAAACGAGTCCCGAACCAATATATTATAAAAGTTTCTCAACAATTACACATATGGTCCCTATGGTAATATTTTCTATTTAAACCCTCAACTATATTAAACATGTCATTTTTATTTTAAGTTTTTATATAAATATAAAAACTTTACACATTATTTTCATTTTTTACAAAATATAAACACACACATATATTACTCTATCTCCCTCAAAAATTCCGGCAGCCCTACCCCGCCGCCGGCCACCACTGCCGTCGCCGAAAAAAATTTTCGGCGGACTTTTCCGGCCAAGACCAAAAATGAACCTCATCAACCGATCTACCCGATCCTCATACTCACTCTCCGCCACTCGCCACCACCGCCACCCCACTGTCACCACCATCACCGCCGCTGCCTCCCCACACCGAAACCACCACCTCCACCCACGTCACCACCTCCACCCCATCATCATCATCTTGTCACCACCATCATTTTCATCGACACACCACGAGGGTGTCTGTTTCGGTGGTATTATCCACAGCCACCACGACAAGGGTCCGTTGGGTTTTAATATTAGCGGATGGGTGCGTCGGGTATGGCTGTCGAAACAGCCGGGGGTTGGGTGCGTAGGGTATGGCTACATGTGTTGGGTTGTCCTGATTAACAAATCCTTCTGATTGAGAAATGTAGACCTCTTCTTTGAGCTTGCCATTTAAGAAAGCAGTTTTGATGTCCATTTGGTAGATCATCATATTCTTATGAGTGGCATTTCCTACGAAGATACGGATGGCCTCTATTCTAGCAACCGCTGTAAATGATTCCTCGAAATCGATTTCCTCTTCTTGCCTGAATCCTTGAGCAACTAGTTTAGCCTTATTTTTTAGTACCCTGCCAAATTTATTCGTGTTGACCTTATAAATCCACTTTAGTTTGATAAATAACACGTTATCTGGACACGACACTAATTCTAAAACTTCAAGTCTTTCAAATTCATGAATTAATTCTTACATTCCATCGATCCATGATGGTTCGGTCATTGCTTGTTTGAAGTACTTTGGTTCTACTAAAGTTAGGAAGGCATCAAAGTAACCCCACATGGCATCAGTTTGGCGTTGCTTTCTTGTAGAGACAAAGCGAGAAGGATCTCCGATCACGTTTGCTATAAGATGATCCTTAGTCCATTTACCAAGGTTTTCAAATGGAGTGTGGATTTGTCTCACATTCGATGAGGATCCTTGAAAAGTTGATTCTTCATGAAGAGATTCATGAAGTGGATCATCATGAAAAGTTGGTGTTTTTTAGGGATTCCGCAAAACCTTGAGAAATGTTTGGAGAATGTTTTTGTTCTTGTATTGATGGAATACTTGTTGATGGAGCATCCTGGTCAATGGAAGTTGACACAGGAGAATCGGCTAAAACCACAGCTCTCGGAGCAGCAGCTTCTTGAACTAGAGAACATAGGTTGAAACAAGCGATCCCAATCATCTCTTTTTGGTGGAATACAAGGCTGTTGAGAAACAAGGTTTGAAACGAGTCCTGAACTGGATGTAGCAGGAGTCATAGAATGAAGCCCGGGTCTTGAACTAAATTGTTCAGAAGCCATTGTTGTCAGCTCATCGAATGTCACATGAATTGTTTCTATAATTTTCCGAGTTCTTTTGTTGTAGATTCTGAACGCTTTCTTTGCGGGCGCGTAACCAACAAAAATACCAATGTCAGCTTTTGCATCTAATTTACCCAGGTCGTCATTGTCATTGATAGGATAACAGAGTGCACCAAAGACATAAAAGAATGATAAGTCCGGTTTCTTATCTTGCATAATCTCATATGGAGTTTTGTTGTATCGAAGGCGGATTAATGAATGATTTTGGGTGTAACAGGCTGTATTGATTGCTTAGGCCCATAAAAATAATGGAGCTTTAGAAAATATTAACATTGTATGAGCATCTTCTATAAGAGTTCAGTTTCGCCTTTCGACAATGCCGTTCTGCTGAGGAGTGCGAGCAACAGATGTTTGATGCGAGATGCCAACATTTTCATAAAATTCACAAAGTGACTGATTAACAAATTCGGTTCCATTATCTGTTCGAACATTACGGACGTTGGCATTCAAATGAACTTGAATATTTTTGATGCATTTAATGATGGCCTCAGGAGCTTCGTCTTTTGTTCTCAAAAATCTGACCCAAGTAAATTTTGAGTAATCGTCGACAAAGACTAAGATGTAACTTTTCTTGTTAATACTCGCCACACGCATCAGGCCACATAAATCCATATGCAAAAGATATAGTTTCTCTTGGTTAGTGTCTTCAGCTTTGGGTTGATGGGAGAATTTCTTGCTTTTTCCTAATGCACATGCTGAACACAAATGATCTTTCTGAAATTTAAGTCTTAGAATGCCTCGTGCAAGACCATTTTTAGCTAGCTTGTTAAGAGTACCGAAGTTGAGATGTGATAACCGACGGTGCCATAACCAGCTCTTAGTATTTGACGCTTTGGATAGAAGACAGATTGGAGATGTTTTAAGCATTTCATCAAGAGAAATTTGACCACCAAAAAACAAGTTATGTCCAACCTCGACGTAAGTATACTCTTAGATATTCACATTCCCAGCCTGATAGGCCACCATACCCCTTAATCCTTGCAGTAAAGTATATGGTGTCCGGAATCTATCAGACCTAGAACTTACTAACAAAGTTCATGAGCTGAGAGCGGTTCCCTATCATATGTTTCGAACATCTGGAGTCCAGATACCAGAGAACAATCTGGACAACCTATCATGACAAGAGAAGAAAATGCGGGAATATCTATAGCATTGATCCCTCTCAGTATGATTTGGGTTTCCGAGTGGTTAGCCTTCTTAAGATTCCTACAATCTAAGCCTTTTTACTCCGAACCTATACTAAACATTTTTGGGTGTTTCCTGCTGTAGACTTAATGCTTTGCTTTTTGTGTTTAACTAAGTAGGAAGTGGTTTTCTAGAGGCACTACGTTAGCTGAAGTGATCCTAGTTAAAGGGCACGAATTACCAATAATAGTGAAAGTTCTGCAGTTGGTTTCCACTTAAATCCTACTTCAGTGAATACATGACCCGTAGGTTTCTAAATATTTTGTTTTTTATGTTTCTTAGCAGATTTAGAACGGACGTCCCAATTATATGCGATAATAAAGGCGCAATTGACCTTTGCAAAAACATGGTGCAACGCTCTCGAACCAAACACATCAAAATTCGTCATCACTTTCTTCGTGATAATGTCCAGAAAGGACATATCTCTATCGAACCAAATCTTAAGTGCGCAGTGCCTAGAAATTTACTAACAAAGTTCATGAGCTGAGAGCGGTTCCTTGTCATATGTTTCAAACATCTAGAGTCCAGATACCATAGAACAATCTAGACAACCTGTCAAGACAAGAAAAGAAGAAGATGGAATATCTGTAGCATTGGATCCCTAAGTATGATTGGGTTTCGAGTTGTTAGCATTCTTAGATTCTACAATCTTAGCCTTTTTATTCGAACCTATATTTTTAACATTTTTGGGTTTCCTGATGTAGACTTTAAGCTCTGGTTTTTGTGTTTCAACTGAGTGGGACGTGGTTTTCTTAAGAGGCACTACGTTAGCTGAAGTGATCCTAGTTAAAGGGCACGAGTTACCAACTATAGTTAAAGTTCTGCCTGTTGGTTTCCACTTAAGTCCTACTTCAGTGAATACATGACCCGTAGGTTTCCAAATATTTTGTTTTTTTATGTTTCTTAGCAGATTTAGCACGGCTATTCACATTTTCTACAAAATCAAGAAGACACATATCATGAACACCATCAAACATAGAATTCTTACAAGTAGCACTAATAAGTTCAGAATTCGCTTTTAACAGTGAATGCTTAACATCAACATCACGAATAGGTTCAACAACACGATTCTTTTTATTAACTTTCCTAGGTTTGGCTTCTACTTTATTCTTCATGTTCCTACTTGGTGTTCGCGAGATCCTATCATTCTTTTTATTGCCTGTAGGCTTTGATATGCAATTACTAGTAGAACACTTCAATCCTGTAGGAGACAACATAGGTGTGTTAGAATCTGATGTTGTAGATGACTCTATCTGTTTAATGTTGCTTGAGGATGTAAGAGGTTCTGCAAACCTAACTTTCTTGACATCGTTTTTGGGTGTGACAGAACCTTTTTCCCACTATGTTTAATCGCATTAGGGCATGTATCTTGAACATATACCAGTAACTCCTGAATTTATTAGGCATGCTTACAGGCAAAGTCTAACGCATTATCTAAAGGCTATTTTGCTTTAGCTTGTTTGACTATTCCCCGAAAAATATCAGCTTGTTCCTGAGTGTACTTAAGGTAATCTATGTGAGCTTTCATATTTTGCAATAACCTAGGAGCTAAAGGATCTAAGTCTAGCTTGAACATTCACAGATTCAAACACTTATCACAAGAATTATTTCTCTTTCTTTCCATATTCACAGATTAACCATTCAAAGACATAGAATTCATCATAGTAAGAAGAACATCTTGAGACATGATTTGTTGTAAGAGTCGATCATTTTCCAAAAGTAATTCTTTCTTAGCAATTTTCAAACATTATTTGTCAACTGAAGATTATTGAACAACAGAGTCCATTTGGTTAAAAACTGTTTGAACTTTCATTATTTCATTTAGAAGATCTTTATCAAACACATTAAAGATGTCTTTTAAAGATTTTAGAAATGGAATAATTTCATTGTTAAAAACAGCTTTAGTATGTTCAAACCCCCATTCACCTTCTGTACGAGCATCAGGTGTAGTCCTTATCTTCACCACGTTGTCAAACCTGGCAAGGTGAAATTTAAGCTTTTTAAGGCTTTCATTCACCAAGCTTACCTTAGGAAGTTCCTTAGGAGCTTCTATTTTGACAGGTGATGCATCAGAAGGTTTACTGGTAGGATTGGACATACGCAACCAGAAAGCTTGTTCAGCCGACAATTCTTGTTGTGGAGTAAAACGTTTCCCAAAATCATCAGATAGTCTATTTAATTTTTCATAATCAATAGGTTTATGAGAAATGTTTTGTTTAATGGCCTCTGGATCCTTTTCTTTTTCAGACATTTTTGATCGACTCTCTTCTTCCAAAATCAATGTTTCCTCATCATCAATCACAGGCATAGCAACATGTTTAGCAGAAATAACAATACCATCATACAAGGTTGGTTTAATCCGTTGAGCTTTCTTGAGATAAAACGGATTTTGATAACCTAGAGCTTGTTTGTGTATATTATCATAAAAAAACTTGAGGCTTTGTTAACATGTGCACTGTTTGAGCAGATTGACCCACTTTAAAAATAATATTATCAAGTTCCTTTATCTTCTTTTCCAAATCAATTTCATTTTCCATATATTTATTTTCTTTTTCTTTAGATTCATTTTTGAAAACCGTGAATGTTTGCAATAAACATTCCTTTTATTTGATTTGTTTAGAATGATTTTGCTCAAGTGAGTCAACTTGTTCTTTTGGTGCAAGCTTCTCTTTAATCATATCATCCATTTGAGAATCAATCATTTTTTTCACGACTACTTAAATTAATATTAAGACGTTGTTTAAAAGTTTTGACTCGTTCTTTATATCTCTCCAGCTCAGCGGTTACTGATTCATTATTTTGTTCCTTATTAGCCTTTTCCCAATTATTTATTGTTCTGACATTTGTTTAATTACAGATAAGATCATTGAATCTTGTTATGCTTGTAGAGTAGTATCTTGAACAGTTGTTAGTTGTGTTTCTTGCAAATATTGAGAATACGAAATGATATTGCTATCACTATGTATCTCATTATCTGTAAAATCCATAACTGGTGATTGTTTAAAATCCTGCATTGCATGCACACTTTGATTTTCCATATCATTAAAATAGGTTTCAGAATGGGGTACCTCTGAGATAACGTCAGAACCATAGTTGGAAATATTGGCCCTGAGAACCGCTTTTGCATTCGAGATATCATCATAGTCAGAATCATAAGTATCAATATCCTTAGTCTGAAAAGCAGCATTGTTTGGAATGATTGTCTTTTATTTTGTCGAAAACGCGAATATTTGAGTTAAAAAATTATTATTATTTTCGGACAAGGCATAATCGGGTTCCTAAATAAACAGCAAATATTTTTACAAATGTTATAAAAATATTTATGAAATACTATCAAGTAAATACTCATTTTTGTTGGAAAAATCATTTGGAGCGCAATGGCGCAAGTTTCGTGTTTTAATTCATCCGTTAAGTAGCTTAAACGTGTCCCGAACCATCAATTCCCAAAATTACACTTTAGGTCCCTGTGGTAATATTTTCAGAACCAACCCTAAACTATGAGACACTTGCTACATTTTCTTTTTAAACTTCAAGTATAAATAGAATGTAGTTAGGGTTCCTTCTCATTTGGTAATAAAACCTAGCCCCCCTCCTCCCCATATTCAATTTTTCTGGCGCCACTTATTTTCCGGCGATATTTCCGACCACCCCTCCACGGCCGACATAACAGCCGGCTCATCTCCACCAACATCATCCCCACGACAACCATCATCCACTCCACGTTCACCACACCATCATCCTCGTCTTCATGGCAGCCGTACACCACCACTAACTCTACCTCGCCACGCTATAGCCGCCGGCACCATCTCCATATGACCTCGTCGCCATCCAACGACGACCCCACAACTGCCACCATCTACGCGGCTCAGTCGCCATCAAAAACCACCACACTCGCCACCACCCTCAAATCCTTTTGACCCTCGTCGTTATCATCATATCACCACCGCAACCACCTCATTGACGCCACTCCAGCCGCACCACAAAGGGTGCGTGTGGGTTCCTCAGCCACCAGCCGGGGTGAGTTTTGGTTTCAATAAAAACACCACGAAGGGTGTTTATTTCGCTGTGTTAACAGCAACACCTCAAGGGTGCGTTCGGTGTAATACCACCACCAATAAGGGTGAGGTTGGTTTTGTATCACCCAAAAAGGGTGCGTTGGCTGTGCATAAACCCAACAAGGGTGCGTGTGGTATTATCAAACACCGAATAGGGTGCGTTCGATTTCAATAGCACCAAAGGGTGCGTTGGTTTGTTAGTGACACCAAGAGGGTGCGTTCGGTTTGATAATAACACAACACAAGGGTGCGTTTGGCTGTATTAGCACCGAACATGTGCGTTTAGTTTAGCAGGTTAGCAGCTAGGGGTGTTCGTTTGGTTTTTGTTTCGGCACTAAGGGTGCGTGGTTTATATGTAACACCACGAGGGTGTGTTTGGTTTGCTAGAATCGACACGTAGGGTACGTTTTGGTTTACATCAGATTAGGGTGCGTTGGGTTGGGCAGTTGCACCGAAAGGGGCATTTAGTTGGGCAGTTTCACTGAAAGGAGTGTTTGGCTTGGCAGATTAACCAAACAGGGGCGTTTGGTTTAGCAGATTGCACCAAGGGGTGCGTTTGGGTTAAGAGAAAGATCATAAGGGTGCGTTTGGTTTAGCAGATTGCACCAAGGGGTGCGTTTCGGTTAAGAGAAAGATCATAAGGGTGCGTTTGGTTTAGCAGATTGCACCAAGGGGTGCATCTGGGTGAGCAGGAAATGCATAAGGGCGTGTTTGGGTGAGCAGAAACAACCTTTAGGGTGTGTTTTGATTTATATATCGATTAATAAATATATCATAAGATTTCATACATATAAAACCGGATTAAATGGTGGGTAATGGTTAAATAAATGTGTTATATATTATTTAATTTCGCCTAATTATATATTGATCATGCGAGTAAATTACAACACGAATTGATTGAAAAAGGATTAAGTTATACAAATTTTAAGATTGTTAATTTGTAATATTTCAATAACCGGATGAACAAACGGAAACTATACTTTTACAAATGGGATAACAATTTTAGCAAACCGTCAAGTAAACAATATATTAGATTATAAAATATTATTTTATATTTTATAATTGTCAATTAGAAATTAACATCATAACCTTTGTAAAAGCTTTAAAAACATAGTCTACATGATTTGTAACTTTAAAACGTATGATTACTTTTATGCTAAGAACTTTATTTACTTAAGTGGTGATTTTTCTAAAAACGTGTCGAACTATTTTGTTTAATCATTTACTCACGTTTCTTAAATAATATTTGCAAAGTATTATATACTTCAAATTATTCATTTGATTGTTTGTCTTATTATATAATTCACCATATGAATTATATAATTGCTTGTTTTTCATATTTAATATATACATGATATATTACATACTCTGCTATATGATTCACCCTATGAATTATATATGCTTTTTGATTTAGTTATTTAACCAACCACCAAACTATTACAACTTTAAATCTAAACCTTTTATCAACGTATTACGTTGATGTACTCATTCATCAGGAAACCCAAGTATATCATCCTAGGCTAGTAGGATATAACCGTTAAGGTAAACCGCAACTTCTTGGTCGGTCCGTTCCAGTTTCCGTTTTGTCTGGCGCTTAATATGCGCATCCCCGCCAATCGTTCTACAACATCGATGTGAGTTTATAGCCCATCTTTTACTTGTTTTACATTGTATTACAAATCTCGGGGGAGAATACATGCTCATTACAACTTGTTTACATACTTGCTTACATACTCATACTTATACTCATTTACAAACTGGGTTACTTGGTTTATATAACACTCTTTCTAATTAGGAATTTAAGTATTTAAAGCTGTTTATGAATACAATGGTTACTTCTTCATTGGACACAAGTATTTTCGGTTATCATCCCCTATTTACGTGTTGCATAAGTAGCGATTAGACCACTTAATGCCCGAACTATCATGAACTGTTAATTTCTTGACTGGAGGACCTGTTGAGGGAGCGCGAATGTTATAAATAGATCTATTGGGACTAATTATCCCTATCCGGGTGAGTAGCGCTCACTGTGCCGGTTTGCCGGACAACGGATATATACCATGTCGAATCTCATTTGGTGTCTTGGTCAGACACCGGTAGGGCATAAGTCCTTTTGGCATATTATCTCTACATAAATAAGCTCGGTGTCATGAGCTTAGCGCAAAGTAGATAGCGCGCGATATGAGTAGTGATGATTGTAATTGTTTAAGTAGTCACATACATTTTTGGAAATATTGTGGTCCACACTACTTTGTTGAACATTATTGATTACTAAACACCTTTCATTATACTGTGTGAACATAACACTATACTTTGTCGGTTCTATAATTTACACTTACATTTTGACGACTATATTGAATTGGGATTTCATGGCATACTTATAAATCTTTGGATTTCAACAATTACATTTATTCTTATAAAACTCTATGAACTCACCAACTTTATGTTGACACTTTTAAGCATGTTTTTCTCAGGTGAATTAGATGCTTGGCCTACTTGATATGCATTGAAGTCTATTACATTCAAATGATCAAATATCATTGTATTGTTTTCAAGCTTTTCATTGTGATGCAATTATGGGACAAATGTTATGTCAATTTCAAGAAAATCAACAAGATTACTTTTCAAACGACACATTTAGAGGCCGTTCTCTTGTATCTTGTGCTGTTGTATTATGAAGTAACGCCCCCGGACATATTTCCGCTGCGACACATTTTTAGGGGTGTTACAGATTGGTATTAGAGCACTGCTTATAGAGAACTAGGTTGCATATTTTACCCTAGACTATAACCGGTTTTACAAACATTACATCACATCAAACATTTTCAAAATGCATACACACTGCTTGCTTACTTGCTTACATTACTTGTTACATTAAGTGCTTACATGACATGCATAAATATAATATATATATGCTTACATCCCTTTGCGTATATCGTACAATTATTTATATAAGAGTTATTTATATAAATATCAGAACATTTCTTAAGACATTGTGAGTTGCATAATGGTCTCATTTACACCTCAGACATTGTGAGTTATACAATGGTCTCATTTTACTTCTTAGACATCGTGAGTTGCACAATGGTCTCACTTCATTCTCAGACATTGTAAGTTAAACAATGGTCTCTAAGAGTATTATTTTATTCATAGCTTTATACAATATCGTTTTACACGGAACCCGTCACAGTTTTGTTTACATGGAATTATGTGTGAATCTAGGTATCACAAGTCTTGTATGGGCGGGACTTGTAATAGGAGGATTGATACGATAATTGCTATGTTAACTCGTTCATAAGACCTTCGTATTAATTACTTTAACCGTGTACTCGTCAACTATTTTGAACGTTATGTCGATCTCCCCTGATTGTTTTACTCTCTGTCTCCGAAGGCGAGTTTTGAACACTCGTCCCATGTTCATTAGAACAACTGCATCGTCATGTTATCCACCACTTTGAAGATTTTGTGAGTACGCGTGTTGCATCAGAAATTATTAAGTAGGATGATTTATAATCTCTTTATTTAAAAGGATTGGGACGCCTCTTCAGTTAAATAAAGAAATTGTAAATCACCAAACCATAAGTTTATCAATTCATTATTTACATAAATTGGGACGCTTCTTTATGCAAATAATGAATTATAAATGAGTGGGCTTAATGGTATCCAATATGACATGAGTATGAACTCGAACCCGAAAATCACCGGAATCCGTTAAGGTCTAGAAACACAATCGTGTGTTACCACTCAACAGAATCTTAAGACCTCATTTGAACTACCTTATCACATTCTTAAGTTAGTACTTTTGCCGTACAAATCTTTATGATCATGAACTGTTTGTGGAGCTAACTGACTTGGGCACACTTGAACTAATGGAGTTGATTCATCCTTGAACTAACAACTGAGTACCATATTCCGCCATCTATCTCTCCCGGGAGCTCCTCCATTTGCTAAACTTTATTCCGGGGATATTGTTTCTCGAAATTTCCTCACTCTCTGCATCCCATCACCGTTTGTTATAGTTATTGTTGTCATGATTGCTGTTGTTGGGTCCTGGAGCGGTCCTAGCTTGTACAACATTATTCATTAAGTAATTCAACCCCCTTTGAACCAGATAAATA